>PIJE02004489.1:0-25456 GCA_002895965.2 Coryphaenoides rupestris | reverse complement strand
TGGTGTCTCCCATTAAAATGGTGTTGATGGCATCCAAGTCGCCCAAATTGCAGCATGTGGTGTGTCACAGACGGCAGGTGCACATGATTCTTAAAGACAGTGCTAAGGATCTGGATTTGTCTTTTAGTTTCAGAGTTGAGGGCTTCAGTTACATGGTGTTTGTCAATTCTGATATGATGAAGTGTTATGGTTGCGGGGCGGAGGGACATTTGATTTGCTCTTGTCCCGAGGCCGCGCAGCGTAGACCTAATGAACCGGGACCGAGTCGAGATGAGGCCGGGCAGGCAGGAGCAGACTCCAGCCAATCTAGTGACCGGGCCGGTCCAGGTCCGAGCGGAGTTACTGAGCGCACCGCAGCCTGCCGGGTCTGACCCGCCCGGCGCTCCGCAGCATGCCGGGTCAGACCCGCCCGGCGCACCGCAGCATGCAGGGTCAGACCCGCCCGGCGCACCGCAGCCTGCCGGGTCTGACCCGCCCGGCGCACCGCAGCCTGCCGGGTCAGACCCGCCCGGCGCACCGCAGCATGCAGGGTCAGACCCGCCCGGCGCACCGCAGCCTGCCGGGTCAGACCCGCCCGGCGCACCGCAGCCGGCTGGGTCAGACCCGCCCAGCGCACCGCAGCCTGCGGCTTAGTCAAACCCAGGAGCGCAGCAGAAGCAGCCTCCTGTAGAGAAAACACGGGAGCCAGACGTACAGAATAAGCAGCAAACTGCAGAACACGTTCAAGTTGAGATGAGTGGAAATAAAGCTGAGAGATCAAAAACTGCCCAGACCAATGAGAAGACAAAAGAAAATAAGGAGAGTATGTAATTTAATAGAGAATGTAATGGGAAGAATAAGAATCTCAATCAGCTTGATGAAAATGTGATTAATGATGTTGTAATGGCTGAAGATGAGTCTGAGGATAGTCTGTCCAATAAAACAGGCAAAAGGAAGTAACCTGATGAACAGAGTGGTGTCAGCGCAAAGAAAGTAGTGGAGGAGCTCTCAGAGGAGGACGAAGGGAGTGATGGTTCTCACAAGACACACAAAGTCAGTCTTCACAGGAGGATGAGAGGAATTTATATCCTCATGAGAAAATCAGTGCTTTTCTTCAGTCTTCTTTTGGGCAGAGGGTTCAAACTGAAGAGGCTTTCCCTGATTTAAAACTCTTCATCAGGTCTGTGGTAAAGTGGAGGAAGGACAATGTCTTCACTTCACAAGAGGTTGCTAGGCTTAAGAAACGAGTGACAAAATCTAGAGCTCAACTGATTGAAGAGATGATGAATAAGCCAGTAAACATTTGCTACACATTAGTTGTGTGTGTTTGTGCTTTAGTGACAGTTTTTTCTTTTCTATGGGAGATTTTTTTAAAAGATAGGGTCTTTAAATATGAATGGAGCAAGGAGTGATGTAAAAAGAGCTTCCTTTTCAATGGTTGGATTAAAAAAAATTAGATATAGTTCTTTGTACAAGAAACTCACAGTGATAAGGAAAATGAGAGTGACTGGAAGCGAGAGTGGCCTGGAGAAGTCATTCTAAGCAATAAGGCCTCTAATAGTGGGGGAGTTGCTGTGTTATTTTCAAAAGGTTTTAGTCCCTATTCTATTGAGGTGGAAGAAGTAATGCGTGGTCATATTTTAAAAGTCAAAGTGCAATATGAAAATGTGAAAATGATTTTAGTAAATGTTTATGCTCCAGTTTCGAGCACTGAGAGAATTACATTTTTTGATATTTTGAGCAATGCTTTAAGTAATTGCAATGATGATTATTTGTTCCTCTCTGGGGATTGGAATTCCACTGAAAATGCGAAGTTAGATAGGAACCATTTGGAGCTTCAGCTGCTAGACTTAAGCGGCTGATTGAAACCTATGAATTAAAAGATGTATGGAGAGGTTTCCACAGGAATGATAGGCAGTATACTTGGAGTCATTCCAGAGATAATTTGTTGTCATTGGCCAGACTTGATCGCTTTTATTGTTTCAAGCATCATTTTGGTATTTTTAAAGCATGTCAAATTTTTCCTGTTGGCCTGTCTGATCATTGCTTTGTTCAGTGTTCCTTTTATATTCAAAATGTTAAGTTGCACAGTGCTTATTGGCATTTTAACACTGGTCTTTTACATGATAAATCTTTTAGAGAGGCTTTTGAATTTTTGTCGGTTTCCCATAAGGAAAACAAATCTTCCTTTTCATTGCTGCAGCAGTGGTGGGACATTGGAAAGTGTAAGATTAAACAATTGTGTCAGCAGTATACTCGCAATGTCACTAAGTACATTACCAGGTCTCTTCAAGACCTAGAGATTGAATATGAATAGATAGAGATAGATAGACAGATAGATAGATAGATAGATAGATAGATAGATAGATAGATAGATAGATAGATAGATAGATAGATAGATAGATAGATAGATATATAGATAGATACTGTAGCTAGATAAATAGATTGATAGATACCACACATAGATGTGTGGTATGATTAATTTGTGACATCTCAATGTAAAAAAAAACCAAAGTATACATACAACACTTAACATATACACAATATGTACATATACACACACACAGACACACACACACACACACACACACACACATATATATAAAGAGAGATGGCGTTTGGCACACAAGTGACCACCAATAATGATGACAAATGGGCCGAGCCCACAGTGGCCCGTTGTCTCCCAGCCCCACTTGACTGCCTGCTTATCAATACAGGAGAGACGGTGCAGTGCGCTGTCTCCCTCCATTCCCCCGCGCCCGGGTCAATAGTCTCTCTCCCAATTAACAGCCAATTACCCCCACCGGCATTAATCACCTGGGACCAAGGGCAGGGGAGTTTGCGAAAGGTCACCCTCATGCATAATGAAGATTAACACTGGCGTGCATTGACTGGGGTGTGTGCGTGTGTGTGTGTGTGTGTGTGTGTGTGTGGAGGGGTGGGGGGGTCGGGAGATGTCAGCTGTTGGAGCTACAGAACAAGAGAAAAGAGAGAGAGAGGCAGAGAGACAGAGAGAATGGGAGAGAGAGAGAGAGAAACAAAGACTTTTCTACGATGAAGACTTGTGTCCTATCCGTCTTTGTCCGATCTGTTTTGTGACACTATGTGATGAAGAGCGTGTTGGGGTTGGGGGGGGGGTTCAAACCTTCAACCTTTGGGCCGGGAGTCAAACTCACAACCCGCCGGATAATTCCGTCTCCCAGGGGACAGTGGGAGGGATGCATTGAACACATGAATCAATGAGTTCGTACAAATATTTCATCCATAATAAATAACGTACCTTTGATTTGGTTCAACACGAATTGTTTAATTATTATTTAAACAGTTATATCTTCTGCGCAACCGGGAGCACGAGCACATGTGTTGCACAAGGGCACAAGGGCACAATCAGACCCTTCACGTTTCTCAACCACTTGCCCTTGCTCTCTTTGTGCAAAACGTTGATATACCGCATACAATATTTTTTTCCAAAGGTGTCCTATTGTGAGCACAATTCACATGGACAAAGTACACAGCCATGCACACACACACACACACACACACACACACACACACACACACACACACACACGCACGCACAGGCACCACACACACACACACACTGACACATCACACACACACATCTCTACTCTCCCTCTCCTACTCTCTCTCCTCTCCTCTCCTCTCCTCCCCTCTCCTCTCCCTCCCTCTCCTCCTCTCCCTCTCCCTCTCCTCTCTCTCTCTCTCTCTCTCTCCTCTCTCTCTCTCTCTCTCTCTCCTCTCCTCTCTCTCTCTCCCTCTCGCTCTCTCTCTCTCTCGTCACTCTCTCTCTTGTCTCATTGTATTACATGCATTGTATTACAGCTGGCTGACAGGACAGCTCCTCCATATCGATGGTACAGTACGCTCAAACCAAGCAGCACTCGGCTACAGATCAATAAGGCTTCGAGGTTCCATCACAGGAGAGATCTGCTCCAGCGGCGGCCCCCCATATGTCACCCGGCAGGCCGGTACAATCGTGGCCAGCCCTTGGCCAGCCGCTTTGATTGTAGGTGGTTGGAGGTGTTCTTAGATGTTGGTCTGCTCTTATCCCGGCTATTATGCAGGCTACCTAGCAATTTTGAAACCCGTTCTATTAGCCTTGCAACTATGAATGCTCGAAAAAACAGCTTTATTCTTATCTTTATGTACCACATCGATCTCTGCCAAACGGCCAAAATGTAAATGTAAATGCAAGTGGTTATGTAAGAGCAGAGCGTACCGTGCTGTGTGCCATGCTATGTTTCCAAAGGCCAGGCCTCGTCGTCATTGTTTTAAAGGGGCAAGGTAGAAAAAAACTAAACTGAGAATAAAAACAAGTGCACGTGGCAGATCAGAAACCCAGTACGCATGTGTTCACTGTTAGCACTATTAATGGTAATGGGGCGAGAGACCCATGCAAACAATCACAGGTGTAGAGCAAAAACTGACAGCCAACCAGGACAGAGAGAAACATTACGACGACGGAGGATCGCACACGCTGCCAGCTCTCAGGCCAGGTGATGCAGTGAGGTTGAGGGAGGGTAAGCAGTGGAGGCCAGCCAAAGTATTGAGAACAACCCCAGAGCCACGGTCATATGTGGTGGAAGCAAACGGTCAGCAGTACAGGCGGAATAGACGGGAGCTAATCAGAACTGACAAAGAAACCCCGGCACTGATTGAGGAGGACATTGAGGTGGAAAGACGTTACCACAGCACAAACCCAGAGAAAAACTGAACTTATTGGTTGTTATTTCGTGACAGGATGAAGTAATCTTTCGGCACCTGAAACTTATTCTTACAAGATACTGCCAGTTTATAGCATGTTATTATTCACCCCACTCTCTCAGTTATGTATTGTAAACTCCCTAAGAAGAAGGGAGATGTAATGATATGCATATACTGCATAGCATAACAGGACACTAGGGGGCACTGTTGTATGTTAAACTGCATGGCATACTCTATGTCATAGAGAAAGACTCGTTGATTAAAGAATTCATTGTTCAATGGAGTCAGTGGCAATCTCTTTACACACTGCTCTTCCTCTGCTCTTCCTCTGCTCTTCCTCTGATCCCTGCTCGATGTCTCAAGATCAGTGCACATATGCACATACACACACACACACGTGCATGCGCACACACACTCACACTCACAAATGCACACACAGACACGCACATGCATGCACATTCATGCACATGCATGTGGGCACACACACACACACACATGCTCAGTGACATCCTTTTCAGAAATGGAAAATAGGCCTAAGCTAGTTTCTAAGGGGAGAATGTTGATTGACATCTTTTAAGAAATTTTTTTTTTCCATTCTCAGACAAAGCAAAATATCACCATTTTGGGAACTTAGACTCAATGGTGAAAATCCTTGCAGAGCAGCACATGAGCACATAAAAAACTACGCAGTTTATTGTTTTCATGAGTGTCCAGTAATCCTCAATCTGTCCATGAGGACAGGACCTTGACTCATGCTTGTTTGTCATCGCCTCGGATGATCCCCAACTCTCTGGAAGCCATCTCGTCGTCGGCGCAGATCCACAGCTTCCGAAAATAGTGACGAGCAGGAGTGCGGTCGGGAGGCCGGTCACTATGACAACGCTAGTTAAATTGAAAATAATATCTAGCTCTATTTTTTTTTCTTGCAGGCGATGTAGAAATAATAGAAACTGCAAAGTGAGTGAAAGATTGATGAGAGGGTTTTCTCCAAGTGATCCTCTCCTCTCCCAGCCATCCTCTCCTCTCCTCTCCTCTCCTGGCCATACTCTCTTGTTCTGCTCTTGGCAGGCGAGACACTGATGGATATCCTATATCCTTGTCTTCGCCTCACAGACGTGGAGGAGGAGGAGGAGGAGGAGGAGGAGGAGGAAGAGGATGAGGAGGAGGAGGTGGTGGAGGAAGATGAGGAGGACTAGGGAGGAACCAGAATGGCCCAGCAGGTTGGAAGCACGTCCAGATCCCCTCTCCCTGTGTGGAGCCTCCGTCCACCAGCCTCCTCTGGTCAACTGCTCTTCATCACCGCTCGACTCTTGTGGTCATCACAAAAAAAGACCCTTTTGTTGTGAGAGTTTTATGTTCTAAATACTGAAAGACCGATCTGGTAATGTCTGTCCTTCGCCAGGGGAGCCTATTGAGAGAAATAGGCTCCCTGCCTTCCTGCCTGCTTGCAGGCAGGCAAGCAGGCAGGCAAGCAGGCAAGCAGGCAGGCACGGAGAGGAGCGGCCTGGCTGGAGACGGGGTTACGATCCATACGGACTAAATCAATACGGACTAACACAATACGGACTAAATCAATACAGACTAACACAATGATCTGGCGATGAGTGGGTGGAAAGCCGGGGTTTTTATCCTGTAGTTGATTGTCGATAAATCGCAGGTGTGAGCGCAGAGGCAGGTGCAGCTGATGACGCTGGGGCGGCACCGGAGTCCGAAGACACGCCCACCAACACACAGTGAGCCCGGAGACCCGGCCGAGACACATAGAAAACACATAGGCACGGCCGAAACCGTGACACTAGGCGTGTCAGCCACGACAGCCCGACAATGTCCAGAGCCTTCAGCATCTCAGGGCGAAATCTCATCCACACCTGGCGCCTTGCCACTGAAGAGCTTTTTGACTACTTCAGTGACCTCTACCAAGGATATGGGTGAGGCTTCCCCCGAGTCTTCAGACTCTGCCCTCTTCCACAGAGGACGTACTGATCGGGTTCAGGAGTTCCTCAAAGTGTTCTTTCCAGCGCCCGACAATATCCTCAGTCAGGGTCAGCAGTTCTCCTCCCCGACAAAGCACAGCCTGAGCCAAGCCCTGCTTTCCCTTCCTGAGTCGCCGGACATGGATTTCGGCCACTGTTCGGCCACTGTGAGCTGTAAATCGTGAGTCGTTTACTTCCCTCAAGGCTGAGCTCGTTAGTCCCGTTAAGCTCGTTATCCCATTGACGCGGTGACTCGTCTCACCGCGGGGTACGAGGAGCGCTGATCTCCTGCCTGTCTCTCCAGTGCTCCGATGCGGTGCTAAAACGACGGCCGCCGTTTGTTTCCGGTAATCACAACAATACCGTGGCTTTAGTGGCTCGGGAGGAATCCTGCGCACCGTGGAGGGTTGGTGGTGGGGTCGCAGTGGAGCGTGTGGTCATACGACCGGTTGCTGCAGGATGATGATGATGATATTCACAGAGCAACTTGTTCATATACAGTGTTTTTCGACACTGAGTCCAGTACATTTTGAGGTTCTCGAGTTGAGTTGAGTTTTTGCCTTCCGGTGTCAACAAAAACAAAGGAGGCATCAGTACATTTTGATACGTTACATATAGTGATCTATAGTCGGTGTTGAAAGTAGCCCAGAGTTCATTCTTTTTAACTCAGGTGGATTATGGGTTTGTTAGTGAACACAATGGAACAGGTCCAGCATCAAACCAGGAACCAGCAGCAAACCAGGAGGCAGCCCTGGTCCCTGGTCCCCTGCTGTTGTCTCTGCCTGTCGCTGGCACACGTGTAATTTCCCTAAGTAGCGCCGTACGTGATGGCTGCCGTGTTGCGAGCTCTCGTACGCCGACAAGGTTTTTTGTTATTTATTCTTTTAATTGTGACTATCTTTGCACAAGAAGTTAGCAGCAAGTTCACTTACGACAGTTGTACACTTCTGGAGATTAGAACGACAGTCGCTCGCCGCCTACCAGAGTTTTTCAAGTCTTTCGACTCGGACGTCCCGCCCGGAGTCGCGGCTGGATTATCTCCGTCCATCTTAGGCGCGATCACACGCAGGCGTCGCCGACGGAGAGGGAAGCGAGCCGGCGTGCTGGTCAGGCTGAGACGTCGTGCCAATCGAACTCCACTACCCACCATTCTACTGGCTAATGTACAGTCTCTGGACAATAAGTTATGCGAGCTACAGGCTCGTATCAATTCCACCGGGAAACAAAGGACAACTGCATCATCTGCCTGACGGAGACATGGATGTCGGAGGGGGTAGCCATCGAGCCGACAGGATTTTCCTGTCCACCGTCGCGACAGAACAAAGGCTCTCTCTGGTAAAGATCGTGGAGGGGGGGGTTTGTCTCATGATAAACAGATCTTGGTGCAACCAGAGTCATGTGCAGACCCTCAACGTCTTTCTGTTCCCGGAACCTGGAGTACCTGATGCTTATGTGCCGACCATTCTGGCTACCAGCGGTTCCAGGGAGTTTACAAGCAGTAACCGTTGACTGCTGTGTTAGCATTCCCCTCAAAGCCAACACGGCACATAGCGCTGAAAGGAGACTTTATGGGGCTATCAGCGAGCAGGAGTCGGCTCACCCGGCCAGGCCGCTTTTCATTGTAGGCGGGGGGGACTTCAATAAGGGCGAACCTTGAGAAAGTTTCCGCGAAGTTCTACCACACAAAATCACAAGCAACACATCGGGGGCGAGCGGATCCTCGACCAAGGCTAGCACCCCTTCCGGGACGGCTACAAGTCCTTCCTCCGCCCACCGTTCGGCAAATCAGATCAACCGCTCGATCCAAACCTACTCCCCGCCTACAGGCAGAGACTAAGCAGCAACCAATCGCTGTGAAGGAGGTCCAATGCTGGTCGGACCAATCGGAGTCTATGCTGCAGGATTGCTTATGTTCCGGGTCGCGTCGGACAATAACATCAGCGAGTACGCGTCCTCAGTCACCGGGTTCATCAAGAAATGCATAGATGACGTTGTTCCTACTAAGTCGGTTCGGATTTATCCCAACCAGAAACCATGGATTAATGGCGATGTTCGCGCCGCACTCCGCACGCGTAACGCCGCCTTTGACTCCGGGAATATGGTGGAATATACGAGAGCCCGCTACGACCTCCGCAAGACCATCGGCTCTGCCAAGCGGGAGTATAAGAACAGGGTGGAGGACAAATTCAAGAGCCACGACGTGAGGGGTGTGTGGAAGGGGCTGCAGACAATCACGGACTTCAGAGGGAGAAACCAGCGGGTGTAGAGAACTCTCTACCTCCCTCCCAGACGAGCTAAACACCTTCTTCGCTCGTTCGACGTGAACGGCAGCCCCGCCGAAGTCAGCGCTGCTGAGGAGGCCAGCTGCTGAACATCTCAGAGGCTGACGTGCGCAAGAGCCTTCAAGCGGGTGGACATCCGGAAGGCGGCGGGCCCAGACCACATCCCGGGGCGCGTCTCAGAGCATGCGCAACAGCTGGCAGGAGTCTTCGCAGTACATCGTTCAACCTGTCCTGTCCCAGGCTGTTGTCCCCGAGGTCTTCAAGATGTCGCATCACGTGCCTGTCCCTAAACACCCCAAGGTAACCTGCCCGAATGACTGGCAGACCGTAGCCCTCACCTCGATTGCCAGTAAATGCTTCGAGAGGCTGGTCAAGACTCATTTGTTCCATGTTGCCTGCCACGCTGGGACCCATGGCAATTTGCTACCGTCAAAACAGATCCACCGACGACGCCATTGCCATGGCACTTCACACTGCCTCCTCTCACCTGGAGGGGAAGAACTGTTGTGTGAGAATGCTGGTTGTGGACTTCAACTCAGCGTTCAACACCGATAGTTCCTGCCAAGCTCGACACCAAGCTCAGGAGTCTAGGCCTGCACCCGACATGTGGCAGCTGGATACTGGACTTCCTGTCGGGCGCCGCCAGGTGGTGAGGATGGGCAGCACCACCTCAGAGCCGCTGACCCTCAACACTGGAGCCCCTCAGGGATGCGTGTTGAGCCCTCTCCTCTACTCCCTGTACACCCACGACTGCATGGCTATGCACAGCTCCAACGTCATCAATCAAGTTTGCTGACGACACGACAGTGTTGGGTCTGATCGCCGACGACGACGAGACAGCCTACAGGGAGGAGGTTGGATCACTGCACAGTGGTGCCAAGAAAACAACCTCGCCCTCAAACGTCAAGAAGACCAAGGAGCTGATCGTGGACTACAGGAAGCGGAGAGGAGAGCAACGCCCCCATCTCCATCGACGGTGCTGCAGTAGAGAGGGTCAGCAGCTTCAAGTTCCTCGGCGTGCACATCTCTGAGGACCTCACATGGACCACGCACACCACACACGTGGTGAAAAAGGCCCAACAACGCCTGTATTTCCTCAGGCGACTGAGGAAATTCAACATGTGCCCCCGCATCCTCAGAACATTCTACTCCTGTACTATCGAGAGTTCAGGATGATCTAATGTGGAAACAATCTGATCCATTGGTATTCGGAAGTTATGGGTTTACCTTGCAAACGCCAACCGCAATGGACGCGAAACAACCACTGCCAGAGGAAATAAACTCACCACCCATGGAAATCCAGTTGAGGTTACTCTCATAACACATCAGATGGAATATACCCTGAGATAAACGGTAACTGGACAATGAATATTAAACGAACCGTTCTCACCCCCAACCACCCACCGTCACACACACAGCAGTCCCTTTGTGTCCCATCACGGCCACACGTGACTGAACGATATGGCAGATGACTATCCCTATTCCTCACAACTGCAACTATACCACTTATCCTATGGGGCTGAACATAAGCATCAGTCGGGATTTATTGATTGTACCTCATATTCGGCATCCTGCAACAAGCCAGTATGGAAGGCTGGTTAGCCTATGACGGGTAAGATCCCACCTTGAAACCCCGGGACAACCTAAGGCAGGCACAGTCACGATTACTTGGCCAAGTCACTGTGAGCGCTGACTCACTGGATCATAGAGTGACAAGAGGACGAAAGAACAGGAGAAGCCGATTGGGATTGGGAGATGGAGAAGGGAGAGGGGTCAGATGTCAGCTCAGGCAGCAGAAGTGTTGGCCTTAAACTGGGGCATCTAGTTTTTTCTTGGTGAAACCCTCATGGTATATACTGATTGGCATAGGCTTTTAGTGAAAATGGACTTTGGCAATAGTTACAAACAACTGGTGGTAAACCCATATATCACATCAAAATTTGGTGCTTTAGATTTTACTGGCTTCAACTTCCTTCCATACTAGATTGGCTAGAGATAATAAGGTTAAAGATCATAGCACCACCTGGAGACATACATGTAGTGAATAAGGAGCTTAGGCTTGTTATGGCAGCTGGATGGGCGAACAAGTGGCTTACATCACCATAGTGGCCACAGAGTGGGTAGGCATGTTTATGGTTGTGCTCTGATGCTCTACTTTGGAAGCTTGATTCGCTAATTATTCAACCCCTGAATCCCAACCCCATAAAAACAGAAGTTTGTGTGGCTCGGCAGCAAATCCTGATGAACACCTAATCCTGATTGGTGGATTGACAAACAACAACAATAAAGCAGTCTGTCGGCTCAACTCAGCCACAGAGCAATTTGGCCATGAATTACCGTCAGTTGCAATTTTTATAGTTATTGAAGTGATGGCACCGATTTGACTTACTAATGCTGTAGTGATAAGGTGGACTCCATATTACGCAGACATAAAGTTTACAAGATTTGATATTTTCTCCTTTTGATTGGATTGATTGTCGCTGATTATATAGCTTTGGCTTGGATGCCATAATACTAACATTCCTTACAATATGATTAGTCATATTTCTAAACACAAACATCTTTTAAAGGAGAGATGACTAGTGTGGGATGGAGCCAACACACAGATAAACACTGATGAGAAGTTGATAGTTGATATTAGATCTTGGCTTAAAAAGGCCTTACTATCTCAGGTTCAGACAGTTTGGTATGAAATTGGTCATCTGCCTATAGCATTGACAACTATCACTCTTATTCTTATTATTTGTATTATTGTCCGACATTTTCATGGTATGTCTAATGTCGGCCAAACGGGGGTCGTAACAGACATAATGGAGAGATTTTGTATTCTTGGAGTACAACAAACTAATAAATTAATGTAACTCTTACATTGTCAAGGAAACCAGCGGCATCCCATGATGCTCTACCTCTTCAATCAGCTGTCAGGTAGCGGTGAAGTGGAAAAAAGGGAAAGGACCCAAGTGCTGGCAGCAAAGTTAACTTAAAATATTCTTTAATAAAAGTAAACTAAATAGTACCGAATACGAAATGAGGCACAGCAAAACTCAAATCTTCAAATCTTCACTTGCTGGTGACATGAACACGGACAGACTGAACACCCCATTTAGAGACAACAACCCGGGAAAAAAATAAAAAAACCCACAAGACCCGCGCAGGTATAATGTGGGAGACTAACGAGGGAAGTGAAAACAGCTGAGACAAAATGGCCGACAGACAAAACAGGGAGTAAACTAACCAAAAGCAGACTATACAATACAAACAGGAAACAATGAACAGATCGAAAGCGGAACATGCAAACCAAACAATACACAACACAAATACAAACCAAACACACAGGGAACACACACCAGGAGGGAGGCAGACTATGACATCAGCTGCATTTTAAGCATTACAAGAATATTTGACCAGATGAAGCGTATGCTTGTCATTGCGGATCAATTCACTAAATGGGTAGAAGCGACTAGAACACGACTAGTTTCCACGTGCAAAAAGAGAATGCACGAACAGTGGTGAAAATACTAACTAAAGAAATTATTCGATGAGACGGAAGACCAGGGGTGTAAAGTACTTGAGTAATAGTACTTCGTTACAATACTTAAGTACTGTTTTTGGGGATTTGTACTTTACTCGAGTATTATTAGATTTCTATACTTGTACTTTTACTCAATTACATTTCAGAGAAAAAAAACATACTTTTTACTCCTTACATTTAAAATGCAGACCTACAAAGTACAAAGTACAAATCTCGCAGGTCCAACAATTTTAATTAGTATATTTGTTTCTCTGGCCGAACTAACGTTAACGTTATTAATCCTGCGGCCGCACAGCCAATCAAATCCCCATCAATGGAAGATTAACCCGCCCATACCCATGCTGATTGGTCCTTGTGCAAGACTAGAAAGCGGGGATCTTTGATGAAACACCTGCTGTCAAAAGAATAGACAGTCAGAGTGACAAGCTACAGAAGATGGCCACAAACGATAGTACGAGTGATGAAGAGGACGAAACGGTCGGCGTGGACGGACAAGACGAGCACCCATGGCCTTGCATAAAAAAATGTTTTACTTTTACTTTTTACAGTACATTAAGTAGCATTTAAAAAGTAGAAAACTTTTTGACGGTTTTACTCAAGTGTGGTTTTTAGCCAGAATACCCTGATTTTTACTTGAGTAAGATTTTTGAGACGGTACCCATCACTTTCACTTTAAGGTATAAATTTCTGGGTACTTTTTACACCCCTGCGGAAGACTAGTATACATAAAAGTAACACAACTACAAGCATGAATAGGAACCATGAGAAGAGAAAAAAATCAACAAAGCAAGGACCAAAAGAGATTATGGACAGACTTTGCTACATGCCTTCCCATTAAAATCAGAATAACTCCAAATGTTACAAGCAAAGTATCTCAAGTATTATGCGAAGACCATTTCCAACTCCTTGGGTGGCGGGTGGGGTTTGTTTTGTATGATTATACCGATGCATTTGTTAAGGAATTGAATGGCATCTATGGTGATATGTCTTCTTCTCCTTCTCTTACCTTTCTCTGGCAAGACAGCCGACCCACCCATTTCAGCCTGGCGACCTGGTCCTAATCAAATACTCAACCCAAGGAAAGTCGGGGGACGCCCGATATGGCCAACCAGCGAGATCACTTATGGAAACCAGGACTGTTGCCCAACCGTTGACAACCACAATGAATCTACACGCAGCCGCCGAGAACAAAGGACCAACAGACAGGGCAACCGAGGGCTCAGCAGATAAGAACTGACCAGAGGTTTCAACAAAGAGGGCTCCAACCATAGGCTGACCAGAGGCCCCACCATGGGGAAAACCCAGGAGCAGATGCTCCCCTCCTCGTGGGAAATAACCCAGGAGGTGACTCCGGAGAAAGAAGAAGATGACCCGGCAACGAGATCACAGCATCAACTGCGCTCCGAAGGGTGTCAATAAGATGAAAGAAAAGATCCGTTGAAACTGACTATCCTGATTCCTGAATTAGATGTTCCTCCGCCATTGTGAACAGGAACTGTCGAACCACATTAGTGATGTGCTTCCACTAGGTGCATGGATGGGTTGTTATTGGTATCCAATGGGCCCCTGTACACCACCAGGTACAATCACTCTGTCATGGCCTCATTCCCATAAGAGCACTTGTCATATTGTTTTCATGGTATTTTGTATAGGACTGGTGTGTTTGACGGTTTGTTTGAAGAAAACATGTCTTACACCTGTCAGTTAATGAAGCGCTTGTTATGCATCCCCTTCCTCATATCATGAGATACCAGACCCTAGTAGACCATATCTCCAGATTCGAATGATTGGCCCTATAATCCAGATAATGGTTGAGGCCTACCAGTTACATATAATGTCTGTGGCACGCTGAACTAGGATAAATACAAACCAAAATGCCTATTGGGGACGCCTTCTGTGGCCCTCACGACTCCAACCAATCTAAAAATTTTACTCAAAAGCGACAAATATGGTGTTGATAAACCCACATGGATCCACCACATAACACATACTGTACTTCGACAATCACGTACATCCATGACCTTCACGTTCTTTGTAGATTATAGATCAATCAGTAGATTAGGCAAAGCAAACCATTTTTATCAATACCCTTGGGGAAATACTTTGTGATACTTGTGATTATGATTATGATTATGATTGAAAAAATATATATACAGTATATCGATATATTCTTGAATGTTTTTTGGGGGGCGGTTTTTGTGTCATGTTGTATACTCCCTCACATGCAAAAGTTCCCAGATTTTATCCCGAACTAATCTGTGTCCAATGACATTTGTGTGATTTGCTTACAAGCGACATTTTGTACTTTTTGTATGAAAACACTGGATCATGGCTTGAGAGTTTGAAATAGGATGTTTCTAGTGAACCCCCTGTCCTAAACGAGGAGGGGACCACAACTCCTGTTAGAGGCGTTTCCATGTCTGCTTCCCGAGATGATTTGTTGTGTCGATATGAAAATGCTCATTCCTGGTGAGACTGCCTTGTGTCACATTGATTCCCGAGCGCGCTGCTTTGCTACGGACAATCCAGAACCTGAACCTGAACCAGAACCTGAACTCCAGCCACAATAGATGACCACTGCGCATAACAGTTCCCATGTTCCCATTTAGTTTGCGGAAATGCTTAATACTCAAACCCTGACAGAGTTCTCCGTTCTGCATTCTGCATTCGCCCACACTAATAGAATAGATTAAAACTTTATTAATCCCGAAGGAAATTCTTGTGCCAGGTTGCATAGCGATACAGTACAATAAAACAAGGAAAACAACAGAATGATAAAAATAAACTAACGGATATGCAAATTTACAGTTAAAATATACAAATATGTGGGCAAGATAAGATATTCCGACAGCGAAAACAATTTGGCATAAATTAAGTGAAATATTATTGGACATGACATTAAGAGTATTGCACGTGATGATGAGATGAGATAGGTAGTGTTATCGATAATATTTATAGACAACATGATGATAATAATATAGCACATAATAGAGGATTGCGCATGATGTTGGACAGGAATATTAATATTGCAGCGTAATACTGAGAAAGTGCACATGATGTTGTGAGGTAATATTGCACATTATATTGCTGTGTTCATTGTCTTGGAGGGGGGAAGTTATAGGGAGGAGTTATAGAGTTTGATGGCCACAGGCAGAAAGGACCTCCTGTGGCATTTGTGTGGTGCACCTCGGTAATCTCAGTCTACGGCTGAAGGTGCTCTGGTATGACACCAGTGTGGCGTGAAGGGGATGGGAGGCGTTGGTCCATAATGCTGAAGTAAGTTTACTCAGTCCTCCTCTCAGAGACCTCTACCAAAGACTCCAATTCCACTCCCAGGACAGAACCTGCTTTCCTGATGAGCTTATTGAGTCTGTTGGTGTCGGCTTGCCTTCACCCTGCTGCCCCAGCACACAACAGCGTAGAAGATGATGCTGGCCACCACAGAGTGATAGAACATCTGCAGCATGGTTTTTGCAGACGTTGAAAGATCTGAGTCTCCGTCGGAAATACAGGCGACTCTGACCTTTCTGATACAGGGCCTCTGTGTTTTTAGACGCAGTCATTTTATTGCGAGGTGGGGCTGGGTGAGGTCCTACTGGTCCGTTGGAGGTCGAGCCTGTGGTACAGCCCTGGAACTCCACACGAACGCCTTCCGCGGTATGACCCTGTTTCCCCCGATGGGTTGAGCCTGGGCGGGTCGACCCTGGTTGCTACGCCTTAAGGTGCGGCTGGCACGCGCTCCAGATGGAGAGAGAGGACAGGGCGCAGGAGAATGAACCACGCTCACCCGACTCGAAGTCAAGAGACTTGAGATCGAAAGCAGACAAGGGCGGTTAGAATTCGCCAGCTCGAGTTGCAGGCTGGAGCGGCCGCCTCGACTCCTGTTGGGAGTTCTACCCCTCAAGTGTCTATACCATCCGGTAAACCCTCTGCTGATACATTTAATGTCAGTAGGAATATAGTATTGGTTCTTCAGTTTAGGAAGACCGAAGTGGCTTCTTATTTTTGAGCGTATGCGGGGGCACATGTTGAATTTCCTCAGTCGCCTGAGGAAATACAGGCGTTGTTGGGCCTTTTTCACCACGTGTGTGGTGTGCGTGGTCCATGTGAGGTCCTCGGAGATGTGCACGCCGAGGAACTTGAAGCTGCTGACCCTCTCTACTGCAGCACCGTCGATGGAGATGGGGGCGTGCTCTCCTCTCCGCTTCCTGTAGTCCACGATCAGCTCCTTGGTCTTCTTGACGTTGAGGGCGAGGTTGTTTTCTTGGCACCACTGTGCCAGTGATCCAACCTCCTCCCTGTAGGCTGTCTCGTCGTCGTCGGCGATCAGACCCAACACTGTCGTGTCGTCAGCAAACTTGATGAAGACGTTGGAGCTGTGCATAGCCATGCAGTCGTGGGTGTACAGGGAGTAGAGGAGAGGGCTCAACACGCATCCCTGAGGGGCTCCAGTGTTGAGGGTCAGCGGCTCTGAGGTGGTGCTGCCCATCCTCACCACCTGGCGGCGGCCCGACAGGAAGTCCAGTATCCAGCTGCACATGGTCGGGTGCAGGCCTAGACTCCTGAGCTTGGTGTCGAGCTTGGCAGGAACTATCGTGTTGAACGCTGAGTTGAAGTCCACAAACAGCATTCTCACACAACAGTTCTTCCCCTCCAGGTGAGAGAGGGCGGTGTGAAGTGCCATGGCAATGGCGTCGTCGGTGGATCTGTTTTGACGGTACGCAAATTGCCATGGGTCCAGCGTGGCAGGCAACATGGAACAAATGAAGTCCTTGACCAGCCTCTCGAAGCATTTACTGGCAATCGAGGTGAGGGCTACGGGTCTCCAGTCATTCAGGCAGGTTACCTTGGGGTGTTTAGGGACAGGCACGATGATGGACATCTTGAAGACCTCGGGAACAACAGCCTGGGTATAGATGGTGTGCAGCGAGTAAGGCGGATGAACCTGTTTCTCTGCGCGAGTTGATTTTATTGGAGGAATGTAAGAATTGTCTCCCAGATCGCTTGGCAGTCTACCTTAACGAGCAGAAGGTGACCTCGCTTGCACAGGCAGCGGTGCTCGCGGATGAGTTCGTGTTGACACATAAGGGGACAGGTTGAAGATGTCTGCGAAGACTCCTGCCAGCTGGTCTGCGCATGCTCTGAGGACGCGCCCCGGGATGTGGTCTGGGCCCGCCGCCTTCCGGATGTCCACCCGCTTGAAGGCTCTGCGCACGTCAGCCTCTGAGATGTTCAGCAGGCTGGCCTCCTCAGGCAGCGCTGACTTCGGCGGGCTGCCTTATCTCTAACCGGGCGAAAGCAAGGTACGTATCTACTTATCTGTAAGGGACCTTATCTTAATGGAGTAAAGCAGTACTGTATCTACTTATCTGTAAGGACTTATTAACTGGAGTGAAAGCAGTACTATATCTACTTATTCTTGTAAGGACCCTTATACTATGGAAGTGAAAAAGCAGTACTGTATCTACTTATCTGTAAGGACCTTATCTTCAGGGAGTGAAAGCAGTACTGTATCTACTTATCTGTAAGGACCTTATCTTCAGGGAGTGAAAGCAGTACTGTATCTACTTATCTGTAAGGACCTTATCTTAGTGGAGTGAAAGCAGTACTGTATCTACTTATCTGTAAGGACCTTATCTTAATGGAGTGAAAGCAGTACTGTATCTACTTATCTGTAAGGACCTTATCTTCAGGGAGTGAAAGCAGTACTGTATCTACTTATCTGTAAGGACCTTATCTTCAGGGAGTGAAAGCAGTACTGTATCTACTTATCTGTAAGGACCTTATCTTAATGGAGTGAAAGCAGTACTGTATCTACTTATCTGTAAGGACCTTATCTTCAGGGAGTGAAAGCAGTACTGTATCTACTTATCTGTAAGGACCTTATCTTAATGGAGTGATTGTAGGTTACAGTGACAGCACCATGTCATTACCTGTGTCTAAGGCTGGGCAACATGGACAAAATGGTGTATCCCAATATCCGTCATTTAATATCGAGAATGATATGTGTATATCACAATATAGCATGTTTTGGGGAAATTCATACACATAAATAGTCTATATATGAAGCCTATTTCCGTGTTAAATAAAATACTTGATACAAACGCAAATAATAAAGCTTGAACAGTCTGGTAAGTTCAGAAAATTACATCACTTTACTCTCATGCAGCCTTTAAAACTTGGACAAGACAACACTGATCACTTATGTCATATCACGATCTCAGGATATCCACAATCTAAGACGATATGTAGTCGCCTGTCACCATGGGCGTAGAATTTAGTGGGGACGCTGGGGACATGTCCCCACCAATATCCAGCGATATATCATATCAGAGTTTCTATTGGCCCAAAGCTAACATGGGTGGGAGTAATGGACACAATATGCTTGTTTTATTGGCGCAAATGGTCCCCGTCTGTAGATATGCACTTTTTAATGATACATTAAAAAGCACGACTACTCATCATTTTGTCAATGAAGTCGAAAAAAAGTCTAGTCGTCGATGACGTCATCACACACGCACACACACATACACAACACACAGAGAGACAGAAGGGCTGTCCAAAAACATTCAGTAACGGCTTATTATATTGTGTAACGAAAATATATATTCCAACATTCAAAATGTCTCATTCGGTGTCAGCAATTGTATGGGTTGAAAAAGAATGTAAACGAATAAATTGGTTTGGCATCGGCTTACAACTCAAAGCATGTGCAATCCACGCCGCCACAACAACATTATAAGAGAGCATCCTTTTTTTATTGTAACATACATTTAACTGAAAATGCATTCCTGCACGGGTCTGATTTTCAAGACCCGCTCCCCACCCCCACACCCGCGACGTGATAACCATGATCCGTGAAATCGACTCATAATGATCACCTTACACTGATCACGATCAGTGTGAAAAAAATGACGACAAAATACCACCCGCGGGTTTCATCTTTTGTGAAGTACTTCCACACACTTGATGCGCAAGTCCGTGTTTGGCAGGAGTCGACTTGTGGTCATTACGTCGACTAGTCGACTAGTCTGTGCAACCCCTATGATACAGCAGTTTTATAATTTATAGCAAATGATTTCACGGACCCCCATTTTAAAATAGAATAGAATAGAATAGAATAGAATAGAACTTTATTAATCCCGAAGGAAATTCTTGTGCCAGGTTACATAGCGATACAGTACAATAAAACAATGTGGAAAACAACAGAATAAAAATAAACTAACGGATTTACAAATGTGCAGTTAAAATATACTAATATGTAGGCAAGATAAGATATTCCGACGTCGAAAACAATTTGGCATAATTGAAGTGTAATATTATTGGACATGACATTAAGAATATTGCACATGATGATGAGAGGAGATGATAGTGTTATAGTGTTATAGATCATATTTATAGACAACATGATAATAATAATATAGCACATGATAGAGTATTGCACATGATGTTGGACAGTAAATATTAATATTGCACGTAATACTGTTGAGAACCGCGTGTATGTGTGTGTGTAAGGAGCCAATATACTTTGTTAAAAAAGGACAAAATATTGATAGATTTATTTATATTGAAAAATATCTAATTTGTTCATCCTTCATCCTGTACACTCATCCACACCTCGACACGTAGCTCGGCGGAGCCGGCGATCGAAACAGCAACCATCCAGTTGCCGGACAACCACACTTAGCTCCGGAGCTACTGCCGATAGCTATTAGCGAAATATTTCCGAAATCAATATGCGCCCAGATCGAGTAATACTGCAAGACACGCGGGGCGGGGCTGATCTCCAGAGTGTCTCGGCAGCACACGTGACTCGCCCACTGCCGCCGCGACCGCCGACCGCCGCGGTCCAACGAGACCTCTGATACCGGGGAAAGACCGTGCGGGTGCGAGGACCGAAGCGCAGACCGACGCAGCCGAGCGAGTAGACTCCGCCAAACGCTCGCCGCTTCGAGGAGTCACGACGAGGCCGCCGCCCAAGAGAACATACTTGAAACGCCACAGCGGGACTGACGGTGTCGTCGTGGCGCAAGACGCACGTCACACCGGAGGCGAGTATGAGCCGCGCAAATGTGTTGTACATTACGGTTACGTGTCGGGAGCCGGGCTAAAATAGCGCGGAAAGGTACGCCACGCGAACGCCATCCCGCTGAGAGAGGCGCGTCGTCCTCCGTGCGGTCACATAAAGGCGTACGACTTTACGACGTTAAATAGCACGCAAAACGACTCGTGTCGGTGGTAAAAAAAATGGATGATGTAGCTCAGTGGCGATTCTATAACCTTCTTTAGGGGGGCTGAAGCCCTAAATGGCTTCTCAGCCCCCCTAAAGAAATAACGGGGATTTCTTAAAAACGTTATTTTTGAAACTCGATGGTATCAAAGTATATCGGTCGGTGCCTTAAAGGCATCGAAGTTAGATGCCCATCCCTACTTATAATAAAAGGTAGGAACATAATATGTGTATGCTAGTCACCCAGCTCCATAGCAGACTCTAGAATCTAGAGTCTAGCTATGTTACGTTTTCTATTTCTTCTGCCATTTTAGGAGGGAAAAGTCAACACCATCTCTTCTTATGTTCTTTATTCACATCTCTTCATAGACACAGTCCGTAACTAACATGGTATAAAAGGCGGCTCACACCAACAACAAAAAAAACGAGCTCATAACTTTTCATTGGCTTAAGAGGCTCAGGTGACCTTCACTGAACATACAACTTCAAAATAAAAGCACAGAATAATAATACATGAGAACACACAACCTAACACCCCCACTTGTTCTCATCATCATAAACTCGTATGTTATCATTTCAATACATTTAGTTTCCAAAGAACCATGTTTTGAACTTGATTATTTTTGGTTTTGCTACTGGTTTTGTCAGTATGTCTGCAAACATTTCTTCTGATGGGCAATAGACAATACTTATTTTACCTTCACTGAGTGTGTTACGTATGAAGTGGTATTTCACATCAATGTGTTTAGACCTCTGTCTGTTCACTGGGTTCTTACACAGTGCTATGGCACCCTGGTTGTCACCATGAATCTCAGCACAACTGTGTATTCTATTATCCATGCCATTTAAACAGCTGAGTAAGGTATATGCTCTCCTGAGTAGTAGCAGCTAGACCTATATACTCAGCCTCACATGTGGACAATGCCACTGTGGGCTGTTTCTTTGTTTTCCATGAAATGGCGGGACCCTGTTTTGTCAGGCTGAAACAGTACCCTGTAGTGCTCCGTCTATCTTCCACAGAGGATGCCCAGTCAGCATCACTGAATCCAATGAGATTCAAATCTTCCTAATTTTTCTTGTAGCAGTTCATAGTCAACAGTGCCCTTCAGATACCTTAGAACATGTTTAGCAGCCACTAAGTCCTCTGCTTTTGGATTTGCTAAAGTTTGAGAGAGCTTACTCACAATCCAGCTAATATCTGGTCTTGTACTAGTCATAGCATAGATCAGGCTGCCAACAATCTCCCGATATCCTCTGGGGTCTACAAACTCACTGTTCTTTTCTTCCTCATTTTTGATACCACCCTCCCTTGGTTCACTTGGGGTAGATCTGGGTTTACAATCTGACATTCCAAATCTTTCAAGCATTTTTAGTATGTATTGTTTTTGATTCATTGTAATTTTGTCTTTTTCTGATCAAACTGTATGCCCAAGAAATATGAAATTTTTCCCAGATCCTTCATGTTGAATTGTGATCTCATAGTGTTTTTGAAGCTGTTGAGTAGGTCACTATTGCTGGCTGCAATGATTAAATCATCTACCCATATGATCACAATGATTGTCTCACTTCCTATCTGTTTCTTGTACAAAAAGTGGTCAGATAGGTTCCTCTCAAAGTTGTCTTGTTCTAGGTGGTCATTTAGAAGTTTGTTCCAGTTCCTTCCAGATTGTTTCAGACCATAAAGGGATTTCTTTAACTTCCATACAAGTTTTTCTCCGGTTTCTGATGTGTTTTCAAAACCCTCAGGTTGTTCTAAGTAAATCTCTTCCTCTATTGGAGCATGTAAGTATGCTGTTTTCACATCCATTTGATGTACAATGAGATCATTCTGAACAGCAATTTGCATAAGGGCTCGCACTGAACAAATGTTTGCTGTTGGGGCAAATGTTTCATTATAGTCTATTCCCTCTGTCTGGTTGTAGCCTTTAGCAACATACCTAGCTTTGAAAACATTTCCCTTTTCTGTGTTTTCCTTTAAGGCATAGACCCATTTCCCCCCCACTGTATTCCTACCCTCAGGTAATGTAGTCAGTTCAAAGGTTTCGTTTTCTTTAAGTGAGTCCATTTCTTCCTTCATGGCTTGTTGCCATGCTGGTTCCTCCGGTGACATCTGGGCTTCTCTATAGGTTTGGGGGACTCCGCACACTGCCCTGAAACAATAATCAACACTAGCATGGGTTACATCTTTATCTTTAACGTCTGGTGTGTAATCCTCTAGGTATTTCGGAGCTTTTCTTTCTCTTCTTGGGTAGCGGGGGTTTTGGTCACAACTAGGCTCTGAACCTAAGCTGTTTTTGTTTTCACCCAGAACAACTTCCTCATCTGTAGTTTCATCATTTTGTACATTTTCATTCTTGTCTGTGTCATCATCATTATTGTTTAAGATCTGATTCTCTTTGCTATCTTCTTTCTGTAGCAATTCAGAGCCACTCTTTTCAATTTCTAACTTTCGGTCTCTGAAGCTGTTGGTTTCTGGTTCATATTCATCAGTCTGGGTTTGTTGATCAACACTGTTCATTTTGATGAATTTCACCAGTCTGTGTTTGGACACCTTTCTTGTTTGAGGGTTGTAAACCAGATAGGCTGGACTGTTCTTACTGTACCCCAGAAATATTCCCTTTTTACATTTGGGATCAAGTTTCTTCTGATCATGACTATATGCATAACAATCTGATCCAAAAACCCACATTTTTGATAGGTCTGGCTTTCTTCCTGTTAGTATAAAGTATGGGGTGTTTTTAGTTCTCTCATTGTAACATCTGTTACGGATATGGGCTGCACTTTGAATAGCATAAGGCCACAATGCTTTTGGTAACCCCTTTTCTATTAACATGCATCTCCCCATTTCAAACAAGGTCCTCCACTGTCTTTCAGCTGTTCCGTTCTGATGTGGAGAGTAAGGGGATGATGTCTCGTGTCTTATACCTTTTTCTCTTAAAAGGGCCTGAAAAGCCTCACCTGTGTACTCTGTACCATTATCTGATCTGATACATTTGACACTACCATAAGGTCCACTGTCTGCCAGGAACTTCTTTGTGGCCAATGTTGTATCACTCTTATTTTTAAGCCACTGCCCCTGAAAAATCATTTGTGAATGAGATGGCATATTTATGCCCATCTTGACCAGGTGGCTCTATTGGACCTGCTAAGTCAGTATGTACTAACTCAAGGGGCGCACAAGCTTTTGTATCAGCTTTCCTACTTCTACTGTTGGTAAATTTTCCCTCAGTGCAAACATTACAGTCAATCTTAGTTTCCCCCGTGATTTTCATGCCTAATACAACATCAGGTAGTTTCATCACATCATCAATGTTACAATGTTCATGCCATGTTTTGGCATCACACGTTAACTTCACTTTGTCCTTAGACATTATGTCATTGACTGGGTAATCAACCCATTTTTCATTGTTATTTACCGTTTCAATGTAGTACAGTCTTTCCAGTTCCTCGATGCGGAAGACAGTCCCATCTTTGGTTGTCAGTTCACTCTTCCCTTTTTGGAAAACCACTTTGGCCCCATCAGCTGCTACTGCCTCTACTGAGAGGATGCTCTGAGGATATGATGGTATGAACAGGGCCCTCTTCAGTGTTACCATGACGTTTCTCCCCTTTTGGTCCCGTAGCATCACCTCTGCATCTCCTCGCTTGAGAGCCACGTTGTTCTCCCTGGTGCCATCTGCAAGCTCCATAAAATGTTGTTGTGGATTGAAAGTCTTGTCAAATCTTGTAAATTTACTTTCCTCTGTTATGATGTGGGATGTTGCTCCACAGTCCACCATCAGTCCATTTTCTTTAATGTTATCTGGGAGGAGCTCTTGACTAATCTTGAATACGTAGGTTTGTTCTTCGTCATGACCTTCTTGTTTCTCTGCAGATTGTTTTGCATCATCTTTGTGCATATTTTTCCTCCTGCACGTCTCATCACTGTGTGTTGAGCTTTTCTGGTAGCTGCACCACTTCGCGGCTCCTTTTTGACGGCAGTCTCGTGCAAAATGACCGCGTTTTCCACATCCATAGCACGTCATGGACGACACGTCCACTTTCATTACATTGTCTGACTTTATCTTTGTTTCGAACTTCTGTTTTTTCATAGCTTCTTAGTTTACTTTTGAACTCAAAAGTCATCTCTTGACTGCTTTGTGTTGTGTGTACAACGAACGGCTTATATGACTCTGGGAGTCCTTTCAAAATCATGGCGACTATAAGCCCGTCACTAATTATTTCTTTTGCACTTCGAAGTGACGTTACTACCTTATTCAGTCCGGATGATATAGTCTGTTCGCAGTTTCTTCTGGCTCACTCACTGCAACAGAGGACACGCCGTCCAATCAAATGAGCTGCTGTGATATTTTTAGGCCACTTGCCGAAATTTGAGAGCGCGTTCACTTCCAAACGCCAACTCGTATCTGTTCACTAAGATCACCGAGGAGACTGTCAAGTGAGTTACTAACGAATCTGCTGTCGCAATGATGTCTCATTGCTGCGCGACGTTGTTTAACTAAGAGAACGGCAATATAAAAACTTCTCGTGTACATGGGAGGCCAAAGTCACTATATCCTGGGTTTACCCTTGATGGCGGTAACGTTGCTAGACTGAATCCAGTACAGGAACTCCAAATGTGCCTTTTCTACGAGGCAAGCGTAGTGGCAGCATAAGGACAAGACCCACCCAAGAGGCAAACAGAAACAGCAAATACACTGAGACGAGTTTAAGCAGCAGTGGAAAGATCTCGGCT
>PIJE02004488.1:7500-13067 GCA_002895965.2 Coryphaenoides rupestris | reverse complement strand
CATGCTGATATCTGTGCGTACGATACTTCCCTTCTATGCCTCCTCCTCCTCCTCCTCATTCTCCTCCTCCTCCTCCCTCCTCCTCCTCCTCCTCCTTCTCCTCCTCCTCCTCTTCCTCCTCCTCCTCTTCCTCTCGCACGATTGACATGACATGATAGCCACCTCCGTTCCGAAAAGCACAAGAATACACACACACACACACGCACACACACACGCACACACGCAAAGAAACAGGTTGTTCTAGAGTTTATGTTGAGAAGAATACTGCAGGAGGAGTGAATGGGGAGTAAGCATTCCATTGTACTATCTTATTTAGATGTATGTATATATTTTAGTTTATTTTATATAACACTGTTGATGTAGGGGCAGGACATGATAAGCATTTTGCTTCTTCAAGATAAGATAAGATAAGATAGAACTTTATTAATCCCGAAGGAGATTCTTCCTGCTCCTTCTCGAACACATCCATTGTTTTAATTTGTTTTGTGGGGTTTTTTCTGATGGATTGTTTGACTTATTTTTTTTCTTTGTCTTCTGTTTTATTGTGATCTTTTAATGTTGATGTTTGAGACCAAATACAAGAAAGAATCTTGAATCTTGAGTCTTGTGTTTTTAATCTTGAATCTTGAATCTTGAATCTTGAATCTTGAATCTTGAATCTTGAGACGCAGACACAAGAGACACGATGCAAATCTCATCGTCGACGAGCTGAACTGAACTGAACTTAATTCTTCTTTATTATTCATTCATTATTCTTCTGTGTCCCCCCCCCCCCTCCATACAGAGTGCCTACCCCTGTTGAGCTGACGTCCAGCCTCCTCACGCGTCTCCTTCATCTCCGACCGGACCAGCAGCCCCCCCCCCGCCTCCTCGTCCTCCCCGCCGCCCACCCTGCCTCGGAACCATGCCTCTGGCCGGGACGCGCGGATCTCCGGGCCGGCGCGCCAGGGGGCCTGTCCGGGCGCTCCGCCTCCGACCGTCGCCGCCATCACCGCCGCCGTCGCCACCGTCGCCACCGTCCCGCCGCCGGCTCCTCCCCCTGCTGCCTGTCCTGCTCCTGCTAATTGCCTCTTTGAGCGACGTGTGTGAAGCCTTTGGTAAGGCCCCCCCGGGACCCCGCAATGCATCAATAATAACTTGTGTGTCCTGTCCTGAAGTTTTGGGGATTTCCCGCCTGTTCTCCTTGATAGGTCGACTGGCTCGTATGTTGGGTTCGATGGTTATTGTGATAATGAGATTGTGGTGAGGTTAATGTAGTCTGATGCGGAAGCAGGGGGTGGGCGGGGCCTGGCAGCATGCTAGCCCCCCCGCCACCCCCCATCTTGTCTTCCTCCTGATTGCAACATCGTTCCGCAGAGATTGTCCACCTCACACACACACACACACACACACACACACACATGCATACACACGCACACACACACACATACACATACACACACACACACACACACATCCACATACATGCACATCCACGTATACACATCCACACACACACACACACACACACACATACCTGTACATGCACATACGTACACACACACGCATATCCATACACCCGCACACACACACACATACCTGTGCAAACACACATACACATACACACTACACACACACGCACACATCCATACATCCCCACACACACACACACACACACACACACACACACACACACATACCTATGTATGCATGCACACACATACATGCACACATACCTGTGCACTTACACGAACACACACACACAAACACACAAACACACACACACCCAAATACACACACACCAGGCCATCAGAGAACATTTCCATTACTTGTCACTGCACTGAAAATACTCCCGAGCAGAGTTGAGTAAATGGATCCGGGCCAAAGACGGAGATAAGAGCGAGGACCATTAGCGTGCGGGCAAAGTCGAATACATTTTCCACTCCTGTTTCATTTATTTAACAAATTTGACTTCATGGCTCTTAAACTGATTGACGTCAAGGTTGAAATAGTTTTTCTATTCCAGCAAACATAAAATCCCTCACGAGGCCGCCGAGTCCAACGCCGCGTACAATACTACCGCTGGATACCTTTGACACGACTCACCGCGTAAAGCGACGCATACAAATACTTTGACGTTTTCCAAAATGGAGGTCGGCGGTGGCAAACATAGCGGCGGCGGCATTGTTATTGTGATTAACAGTTCTGTTTTCACGGCCTTCGGCTTGCACTCGATATATCCACGACGTCTGGGAAATGTGAATAATGAACGCGTGTTCGTGTTTGATTTTTTGTTAATCGCTCGATACTCATCTATAGTTAACGGCGTGAGTCAATGTGCTTTTTTTTGTGTATTTCTCCGACATATTATTCACACTTCCAACCGCTCGCATGCCGATTCCTCGCACATCGCATCGCCTCGCGTCGGCGCGCGAGCCGGGAGGGAGGGAAGGGCGAATGAATGAATGAATGATGAGGAGCAAAATTGCATTATTAATTATCCCTGAGATACCGTGCTCGTGCGGCCAGTGCTCTCACAACCAGCAGCACCGCGGCCAAGCGTACACGTACCCGCCGTGGCGCGCCGTAGTCCCCCCGCCCATCCACGCCCTCCATCCTCCGCCGGAGCCGCGCACGTCGAGGTGTTTCATTATGACAAGCCGGTGCTAGCTCACTAGTCGACCCCCCCCGGTCTATCACCCACCCCCCCCAAATAAAAATTGGAACCTGCCGTTACGAAGACAAAGCCATTCCCTTCCCGGGTTCTTTTGTCGCTGTTGTCGTTGGTTCCAGAGGCTTTTCCTCCGGAACTTTCCGCTGGTAACCGCCAGCCAATCCGCAGAGAGGGACGGAGCCTCGCAGCGGTGTTCTCCGCGGCTCTTAAAGAGGCTTATGTGGTCATATTTCCAGGAGGACTGGTTTTTTATTTGGCTTTTTTTAACTCAGGGCTCGCCGAGAGCACTTAAAAAGTATAAAACACACAGAGGAGGAGAGAGAGAGAGAGAGAGAGAGAGAGAGAGAGAGAGAAAAACGCAGAAAAGCCCGCAGTGAAAGCCTCGCCGTTGTTGTTGGTGTTGGTGTTCCAACCGGGACATTGCGTTTTTTACATCATTTTATTTTTAATGATTTCTTTTTGCTCTGTTTGCTGATGACACAAAGTAGGTCTGCATGTACTTTTAGCTCCTACTTTGTGTGCGACGAAGAAGAAGAAGAAGAAGAAGAAGAAGAAGAAGAAGAAGAGCCATTAGCGGAATACAAAATCTCGACTGTACTTCATTAGTCATCGGTGGCTATGTGTACATGACGTAAATAAATATAACATCGATCATTTTTGTTAAATGGAGTCTTTGCATGAAGTGTTTTTTGCGAGCGCGCAGCGAAGCGTGAATCGTCGGAGCGGAAGTCTTTATTTCCGCTAGTCAACGTGGATCATTTGAATAAAACATCCCCCGTCCCCCGATCCGCCCGCCCCCTTGCTTAAGTGGAGGATGTTTTATTCAAATGATCCACGTTGACTAGCGGAAATAAAGACTTCCGCTCCGACGATTCACGCTTCGCTGCGCGCTCGCAAAAAACACTTCATGCAAAGACTCCATTTAACAAAAATGATCGATGTTATATTTATTTACGTCATGTACACATAGCCACCGATGACTAATGAAGTACAGTCGAGATTGTGTATTCCGCTAATGGCTCTTCTTCTTCTTCTTCTTCTTCTTCTTCTTCTTCTTCTTCGCACACAAAGTAGGAGCTAAAAGTACATGTGTCATCAGCAAACAGAGCAAAAAGAAATCATTAAAAATAAAATGATGTAAAAACGCAATGTCCCGGTTGGAACACCAACACCTCAAAATGTGGCGTTAACTAACAAAATTGCTCGTCACAGGGTTCATATCGAGCGTCTTATATGTAAAGTTAAGACGTACAAAATCCTTTCTTATTGCATACCAACAACCCTTTTCAAAACGATAAACCAGATATGGTCAGTTTGTTGTTATGACCCTTCTACAGGATGTGTTTGTAACTGATAAATGAAATTGTAGACCTGCACATACTGCAGATAGTTTTATTGTATGTACATACTTGCTTTTTTATATATTTTTTTTCTGCTCTATTCTGTTACTTGTTTTTATTCTTTTATTCTGTGGAGCAAACTGAGAGTAAGCATCCCATTGTACTTGTTGCATATGGCAAATAAATAATCTGAATCTGCATTACCTGATAAAGTACAGAACCAAACGGGGCCCGGCTGGGCCAAGCCCGAAAAGACTACGTGGAGTCACCTCCCTGTGGGCTCACCACCTGCAGGGAGAGTCATTGGGGTCGGGTGCGTTGTATACCGGGCGGTAGGCAAAAGCGGGGTCCTGGGCGTGCGGATCCCAGTCATCACTCACTGGCGGGGAAGGAGCCTGAGCTGGTGCGGGAGGTGGAGCGCTACCAACTAGATATGGTTGGGCTCACCTCCACGCACAGCACCGGGTCTGGAACCAAACTCCTGGAGAGGGGCTGGACCCTCTACTTCTCCGGAGTTGCCCAGGGTGTGAGGCGCCAGGCGGGTGTGGGGATACTCACACCCGGCTGAGCGCCGCTGTGTTGGAGTTCTCTCCGGTGGACGAGAGGGTCGCCTCCATGCGACCATCCGTCGCTGGTGGGAAGGCTCTGACTGTTGTGTGTGCCTACGCACCAAACAGCAGCTCAGAGTATCCGGCCTTCTTGGAGTGTGGAGTGGCATCTGTACATTGATCTAGTTTGTGGTTGCTTACGTCCAGGCAGACAGCAGGCTCACGCATGTGTCCTGAACCTATCTATGAGACTCACATATAATGAACCGTCCTCTGGAGGTGGCATCCTGGAAAGGTTCCATCCGGGGGAACTACGCACACGATGGTACCACATAAGCCCGGCTTTAGGGCGAATGAGTGAGACGAACCTGCCCTGGACGAGGGCTGCGGTGTCACTGGGCTCATTGCGATTGCTGGCGGACACACACACACACACACACACATAACACACACACACAGACGCACACACACACACACACACACACACACACACGGGGCGGAGGACACCAAAGCCCGCAGCACCTGATATATTAATCCATTTAAAGCAATTGTCTGCTGTGGATGCTGCAGCCACCGCGTCTCCGATCTGCGAAACGCTCGTGTGTCACGACAATCTGGGCCGAGTGCGGTCGTCAGTGTTGCCTGCCCTGGGGAGAACAGACTAGAACCAGAGAGAGAGATAGCAGGAGAGATATTGAGAGAGAGAGAGGAGAGAGAGAGAGAGAGAGAGAGAGAGAGAGTGAGAGGAGAGAGAGAAAGAGAGAGAGAGAGAGAGAGAGAGAGAGAAGAGCGAGAGAGGGAGAGAGAGAGACAGAGATAGAGAGACAGAGAGAGAGAGACAAAGAGAGAGACAGAGAGAGACAGACAGAGACAGAGAAGGGGATAGACCGAGGGAAAGAGGGCGAGAATAGAGAGAGAGGAACAAGTGAGAGTGTATGAAAGAGAGTGGGAGAGAGGAAGCCAGATGGGGAGGGTACATGATAGCGAGAGAGAGAGCGATCCAGAAAGAGGAAGAGATGGAAGAGA
>PIJE02004488.1:0-2500 GCA_002895965.2 Coryphaenoides rupestris | reverse complement strand
TGGGTGTCTGTGTGTGTGTGTCTGTGTGTGTGTGTGTCGGTGTGTGTGTGTGTCGGTGTGTGTGTCGGTGTGGGCGTGTGAGTGTGTGTGTGTGTTTTTTTTATCCGTATCCGTGTCCGTTTGAGTAAACTTGTTTATTACCATTTGATTTGCCTCAGGTTGCGTAGTAAAGTAGGTCATCCATCCCCGGCCAAATTAACAGATATGTTCGCCATGCGGTGCACAACTTCCTCCGGCCGTTAGAAAGGCAACTGAACACAACTTATCTCATTGACGCCAACAAAAAACCAAAAAACCCACAAACACACATTTTATACGTGCGCTTGACGGACCGATCGGGCATCAGCCAGCCACGCACACACGCCTACGCAGCCAATCAAGACAGCAGTCAGGTCAACATCGGCAGAACCCCCCCCCCGGCGGCATATCGGAGAAGCTGAGGAATCAAACCCACGAGCACGGTTGCCAGATTGATCACCGACTCCACCTTCTAAGCTCCCAAGCTGCCACCCCCCCCCCCCCCATTAATGCACCAACCACGTTCCCGACAATACCGCAGCGCAACTGCAGTGTTTATATCCGGCGTTTTCTTTTTATTATTTCCCCGGGAAAAATACGAAGCTTTAAGCCGGCGGCTAAAAGCGAAATAATTCCGCTAAGTAGCGACCCCCCCCCCCGCGGAGAACAAGACCACCAAATCCTTCGTAGCCCCGCTAGGTCTTTTGAACTCCCGCTAACCCCAGGGGGACACGCTACAGAGAACGGCGACTTACAGTAGATCTGACTTGGGATGGGATGGGATGGGATGGAATGGGCTGGGTGGTGGTGGTGGTGGTGGTGGAGCGGGGCCGCTGGGCGGAGACAAATGAGAAACGTTTCCTTCAACAGCCCCGTCCACTGGGCTGCCTGTTTTCCGTCCGCTTCCGCCGTGCACCGTGCCTGCAACGCAAGCACCTGCACACACACACACACATGCACACACACACACACACACACGCACACACACACACACACACACACACACACACACACACACACACACACACACACACACACACACACACACACACACACACACACACGACACACACACACACACACACGCACACACACACACACACACACACACGTGCACACACACACACACACACCACACGTGCACGCCATCCAGTTTGCCCGGCGGCGTGGGGGGGAGGCGGGGTGCTCAAGAGAGAGTCTCTGTGTGTGCGGCGGTTAGCCAGAGGATGTGCAGCGTTGCTCTCGACGAGGAGGCCTAATGGATGGAGGTGTGGCCGGCTGTGGTTAGGCTGAGAGTTTTGTGGGTGGTGGGGGCCGGGGGGCGGGGGCGGGGGGCAGCGTAAGATTAGGTGAGGGGGGAGGGGAGGAGGGGGAGGGGGGTAGCGTAAGAATCTTCATCACTACCACCACCATCATCATTATCCTCATCCATCATCTCCACCATCTCCACCATCTTTACAATCTTCGCCATCTTCGCTCACTTCCTGTCTGCTTCTCCAGACTTCTTATTAACTTCCATAGTCTCACCTTTCACCCCCCCTCCCTCTTTTTTCTCTTTTCTCTTTCTTTTTCCTCGTGACAATTTCCCCCTCTTTGCTTCCTTCCCATCTTCGAGGTGCCACTTCATTTTATATTTCTTAATCTCTTGATTTATTCATTCTTTCATTTCCCCAGCCTTCCATCTCCCCCAGGCTCCCGCCCTCCCTCCCTCTCCCTCCCTCCCTCCTTCTCTCTTCTCCTCCCCCTCCCCTCCTCTCCCTCTTCCCCACCCCTCTCTTTCTTACCTTTCCTCGCACGTCCATTTCCGTCTCCTACACATGTTTATGGCCTGTTCACGACCGTACCCCCCACCACCACTCCCACCACCACTCCCACCACCACTCCCACCACCCGCCCCCGGCCCACCCCAACCCACCCCCCCCACATGTACTTCCATGCGGACATCGCAGCTGTGTTCCTTTGCCTTCAGCAAATCTGAATATCTGCAGGACTGCATGTTTATAACCCTCTGGTGGGCGAGATAGACTCATCACTGCAGCAGTATGTGTCTGGGCCTGTGTGTGTGTGTGTGTGTGTGTGTGTGTGTGTGTGCTGTGTGTGTGTGTGTGTGTGTGTGTGTGTGTGTGTGTGTGTGTGTGTGTGTGTGTGTGTGTGTGTGTGTGTGTGTGTGTGTGTGTGTGTGTGTGTGTGTGTGTGTGTGTTGTGTGTGTGTGTGTGTGTGTGTGTGTGTGTGTGTGTGTGTGTATGTGTGTGTGTTTGTGTGTGTGTGTGTGTGTGTGTGTGTGTGTGTGTGTGTGTGTGTGTGTAATGTGTGTGTGTTGTGTGTGTGTGTGATGTGTGTGTAGTGTGTGTGTGTGTGTGTGTGTGTGTGTGTGTAATGTGTGTGTGTAATGTGTGTGTGTAATGTGTGTGTAATGTGTGTATAATGTGTGTGTGTGTGTGTAATGTGTGTGTAATGTGTGTGTGTGTGTGTGTGTGTGTG
>PIJE02004487.1:0-16340 GCA_002895965.2 Coryphaenoides rupestris | reverse complement strand
TCCTCCTGTGCCTACAGAGGCCCCCGCGAAGGCACGGATCCTGTTTTTCGTGATATTACTGTCCTCACACCCAGTGCTCGTCTGCCGCGTCAGAAATACAGGCTGCATGGTGTGAACAGAAATAACCTTGTAGGTCCACATATCAATGCTATTTTAACTAACAATGTGTCTCCCCCTTCTGTTGTAAATTCAGTTGAGTTAAAGTCCCCACAGGATCTCAAATGTCATGGGTTGAAACTACTGCACTTAAACACTAGGAGTTTGTTACCTAAAATTGATTTTATTAACGTGTTCAAGTTCAAGTTCAAGTTCAAGTATTTTTATTGTAACTTCACAATTTACACGTGAGTATAAACAGTGAGTTAAAAACTTTTTGTGCAAAACGCCCGACAGCCGACAGTATTTATATATAGAATTCTATTTATAGTTCTATTTTGTAGTTTTGCTCTATTTTGTATTCTTTATAATTACTGTCGGCTGTCGGGCGTTTTGCAGAAAAAGTTTTTAACTCACTGTTTATACTCACGTGTAAATTGTGAAGTTACAATAAAAATACTTGAACTTGAACTTGAACTTGAACACGTTAATAAAATCAATTTTAGGTAACAAACTCCTAGTGTTTAAGTGCAGTAGTTTCAACCCATGACATTTGAGATCCTGTGGGGACTTTAACTCAACTGAATTTACAACAGAAGGGGGAGACACATTGTTAGTTAAAATAGCATTGATATGTGGACCTACAAGGTTATTTCTGTTCACACCATGCAGCCTGTATTTCTGACGCGGCAGACGAGCACTGGGTGTGAGGACAGTAATATCACGAAAAACAGGATCCGTGCCTTCGCGGGGGCCTCTGTAGGCACAGGAGGAGTGTCCGGGAAGGGGGTGTGGCATGCAAATAGTCAGGTGTGTGGAGCTGTGTGTTATAGGCAAATAGTCAGGTGTGTTATACTCATGTGTAAATTGTGAAGTGACAATAAAATACTTGAAACTTGAAACTTGAAACAAATGAGCCAATGAGCTTTGATCTCCTGACTGAATCACTAGTGGTTCCTTCATCACCTCTGTTGTTGACCCCTGACCCCTCTGCTGATTGACACCTGACCCCTGACCCCTCAGCCGGTTGACGCCTGACACCTCCACCTCACAAGTTCAACAGCGACATCTTCTCCGGGTAGCTGGTTCTCTTTCCCCTGACGGGCATGTGGTATCGCATCTGCTTCCAGAACCTGGAAGACGGGGAGAGACACTCAACGATTTCTGCTGGTCGACTCGGGGTGATTTCACACCCCAAGTCCAGCCCACCTTTCTCCTCCTCCTCCTTCTCCTCCTCCTCTGCATCTCTCCCCCTGCACCTCCTCCACCCCACCGCCCTGCTCCTCCTCTGGCTCCTCCACCAGCACAACGCCATCTGCCTCTTCCGCAGGGAAGAGGGCCAGCTGATCGGGTTCCACTTCCTCCATCTCCACCAGCACCACCTGGATGGAGATTACAAACAGATGATAATTGCACCATTAATATAATATCTTAAACTGCACCACTCCTACCACTGGCTCTCATGTTCTCCTCCACCGAGTCGACCAGGGCTGAGGAGAGACACAGAACAGACATCAACCTCATGTTCCCACACACAGCAGAGGAGATGCTGAAGTTGTTGTGGGAAGTTTTCCGCAGGATTAGTTCCAAACCGTTAGCTTGGTAACTAACGGTTGTGTGTATGTGTGTGGGAGGGGTGGGTGCTATAGAGGTTATAACATCACAATCACTCTCTCTTGCTGCTTCTCATGAAAATGCTCTGGTCAGCACATTTATTTTCCTGCCTACAGTGTTATAATGTATGTCTTATATGTAGTACATCTCTGTCTGTCCGTCTCACCATGTACTGTATGTATGTACAGTATGTGTATTTAACCATCAATCAGGTCATTTATTTCAATAAATGATTGACACTGTTACTTAAACACAAACGATTACTTACAATACTTCAACCTAATGTGTGTCTCCATTTATTTACTGTGGCCAAGAGCCGGGTCATACCACAATTAATGACACATGTCTGACAGTGTGCAAGTGTGCATGTGTGCGTGCGTGCGTGTGTGTGTTCATCTCACCATGTCCAGGCAGACAATCTCGACCAGGGGTGAATAGTTTGTGTCCGCATTGTCTCTCTAGAACGAGAGGGAGGGCCTGGAGGGCGAACGACTCCACCGACGTCCCAGCATGCCAAGGGAACATCACATACGCATCAAACAGCTTCCCGTCAGACTCTGCAGACTCAAACAGCCAGCATTAGTCTAACTCTGACCACACTATTCACTTCTTTACACCTATTCACTCCATCTCTAATATTCACTCTGTGTGTGTGTGTGTGGGTGTGTGGGTGTTGCGGGTGTTGCATTACAGTGCATTACGTGTGTGTGTGTGTTGCATCGTGTGTGCATTACCGGTGTTTCTGTAGAAGACCGGAAAGGCCCTCCTGAACCACAGCACGACGTCCATCTTGAACAGGAAGTAGAAGACGGCGGTGGCGACAAAGAGCACTGCACCTCCGATCAGAGACACGGCGATGGGGACCAGGTGGTTGGCGTCTGGATCAAAACACTAACCCTAACCCTAACCCTATATCGACGGTTTAAGCAATAAACGACAGCATCATGTCTCCATATAAGTCTTGTTCCCCAGTCAGTCCTTGTCAGTTCATTGTTTCCTGTTATGTGTTCTGTTCAGTGTCAGTTTTAAGACAAATTAGCTTTTGTCTTAGTTTATCCATGTAACCTGTACCCGTGTACTTATTAAATACCTTTGGGTTTAATCATCATCACCCGCCTGGCTGTTCTACATTTGGGTCCTCACCACACCATCACCGTAACAAATGTACTGAATGTGAGCTACAAACACACACAAACACACATACACACCAGCGGGTAGCAGGGTGAAGCTGGCCTGGGGCAGCCCACGGGCACTGTAGGCGTGGCAGGTGTAGTTGGCGTGGAGGTCCTCCTCCCGCACCTCCCTGAACCGGAGGAAACGCTCCTCCCAGTTCCCCGGATGGGGCCCCTCTACCCTCTGGGACCTGGGTCGAGATCAGAACCAGGGACCAGAACCAGGGGTCAGAACCAGACACACAAGGAACTTCCTGTTGGTTTTTTATCTCTCTTGATTTTATTTGTAGTTTGTTGACTTGTAGTTAGTTCAACTTTATCTTTTTTATTTTTTTATTTTTCCTGTCAATTTTAGTTGTGTTTACAAATGTGTTTACTTCTAAATGACGATAACACCTTCTAAAATCTGGCTTAAAAAGTGCTTAAACAACACGTTATAATTAATATAAATACCACTCATACATAAATCATATTCACACATTTGCCGACTGTGTGGGAGAGCTGTGGGAGAGCTGCTATTACAGTTGCTACTAAGGTTCTATGTTACCCACAGCTGCAACTAGGTGGCGGTATTACTCACAGCTGAGCCTCTGTGTACACTCGGTCGGACGACACTTCGTCGATGAAGTTGCCATTGACTAGCCACATTACATGCACCCCGTGTGGCCCCACGCAGGGAACAAACACCTTGCACTGCTTACTGAAGCTGGAGCCTACACAGTGACACACACACACACACATTTATATTCTCGGATCCCGCCATCCATCCATCCATCCATTCTCGTCCGCTTATCCGGGGCCGGGTCGCGGTGGCAGCCGGCTAAGCAGGGCCCCCCAGGCTTCCTTCTCCCCAGCCACACTCTCTAGTTCCTCCTGGGGGATCCCGAGGCGTTCCCAGGCCAGACGAGCTATATAATCCCTCCAGCGAGTTCTGGGTCTGCCCCGGGGTCTCCTCCCAGTTGGACGTGCCCAGAAAACCTCCAAAGGGAGGCGCCCGGGGTGCATCCTAATCAGATGCCCGAACCACCTCAGCTGACTCCTTTCGATGCGGAGGAGCAGCGGCTCTACTCCGAGCTCCCTCCGGATGTCTGAGCTCCTCACCCTATCTCTAAGGCTGAGCCCAGCCACCCTGCGGAGGAAACTCATTTCGGCCGCTTGTATCCACACCCATTGACAAGATAGCCAAAGTATGCTGTGCTCTTACAAATCTTTCCGAATCAGCTGCTCCATTTAATTAACTTTTATTTTACTTCATTGTATTTTGTATGCACAGATTCATGTTTGTATGCTGAAAGAAAATGCCAAAGTAATTATATTTTCTTATTGAATAGTCTATATATGTTTAAAATACTTTGTCAAAGACTTTTGTACGCTTTCATTTGTGTCTTTGTCAGCCATGAAGTTTGTAGCACCAATATCGGGGTATTCAACTGCTGGTAATGCAGTCAAATCTTCCTTAAAATCGGAAGATTTAAAAAAAAAATATGGATCAAAACCACATATATACAATTTTTCATGATATCTGGACTTAGCCATAGGTTAAGTTGAGTAATACTGAGCGAAAAGGATCAAATCGTTCGAAGCAGACACCGTTTTGTTGTTTTGGTTTACATCCAACATGGCATCATGTCATGACGTCACACGGTTTTGTCACGTGATTGCAACCCGAGAATAGAGTAACAAACACACACACTCTGTGTTTGCAGATCCTGGTTGAAGGCCAGGTGGGTGTTTAACAAGTAAATGAAAAATCTCTCCCTACTCACCAATCTCAGCCTTGATCACCTCAAAGGCCGGTGCGCGGATCTCAGGAAGCAGAACGTATTCCCCTGGAAGACACATGCTAACTAGTTAGCACAGCACTGCTAAATAGCTTACAGCAGTGTTAATCAAGCCCACCATTACTAGTCTCATGCTTAACTAGCCTTAAGTTATAAGCATTACTCACCAGCAAGCATATTAAGGGTAACTAGTAGCAACTGTAAGCAGTATTCCCATGAACCTGAACTAGTCTTAACCTAAACTAGGGTTAACCTAAAAATGTACGTTAACTAGCTTGAACCAACACTTGTTAGTTGGTAGAGTGAGTTTGCTAACCTTCGACTTCTGCGTTTATGGTCTCTGAGACGGAGCCGGTGACCCCGGCCAGGTCAAAGGTCAGGGTGCAGGTGTAGGAGCCCGCGTCATCGGGAGACACGTGCTTCACTTTCAGCATGGCTACCTTCCGGTAGGTGAACCTGCCACTCCCATCTATCAGGGAGCAGCCCTAGGGGCTCTATGTGACCTCGTGACCTCATGACCCTGTGACCCTGTGACCTTAATGCCCCATTCAGATCAAGAATTTGTGCCAAGTCAAAGTGGTTCTAGAATGTCATTGCCATCACATGGCATTTGACAAGATTGACCTTGTGAAATTGCAGTGTGTGGTTATCACACGGTTATCACATGGTTATTATCAACTTAGCTCCAAGTTCCAGTTCCGGGGTTTAACACGAACAGACACGCAGGGGAGCGAGAGAAATGCGCCGGTGTTCAGGTGTACAGTGTTGGCCATCAAAAATGCGTCATAAGCTTTACATCACATCCTGACATTCCTGTTTTCAATCTGAACATGTGGTGGACATGACAGGTACTGTAAGGGGGAATTATGTAAAAGTGTTTCATTGTGCACATGTTCTTCATAACACAGGGCCATTCTGAACAGTGAAATTCTTGTGACATGGCAGGTGACAGTATGCAAAAGAGTGGTCAAAAAGATTAAATATAAAATAGCAAGATAAAAGATAAAACAGTAAGAAGAGAGATTTATATATAGATATAAACACACATATATATATATATATATATATATATATACAGTATATATAGGAAATATTCATATACATACGCACATGAAAAAAATACACCCATGTGCACAATTCTTTTTGGAAAATGGAAGTAGAAAAATCACTGCGTTGGTATTTAGTGTTTCACCAGTTGTCCAGAAGCGCAGCGCTATTCATTTAATCTCTCTCCAGGTGAAATAGTCCCTGGGGTTAGTCACTGGGGTAGGTCCACTGACAGAACGCTATCTTGTGATTATTTAGCACGCAATTGCCAGTAGCAAGTAGCCTGGAAATCCAGACCCACATCTAGAAAGCTGTAGGTCTGGTAATGAGCAATGAAAATGGCCCAACTCGAGGGGCGGCACGCAATTGGATAACACTACGACCAATCAGAAGAATACACGGGGTGACGTATCCAGAGGACGGAAACGAGTTTGTTTTGGAGAATAGTTTGACAGAGAGACGTAAATGTAGCCTAATGGAAATACCACGGAGATACCACTTTGGCAACGCAACGTTAACCTTGTAATATTCTTAGCCAAGGAATATTGAAATAAAGAGATGCAACCGAGTTGTCGTTTATGGATGTTTAATAGCAACTGCACATGGTACCGAGCATGGGCGTAGAATTTAGTGGGGACGCTGGGGACATGTCCCCACCAATTAACGGAGCACCCCCCCCCCCCCATCAGAACCGCAAATTAACGGAGCACCCCCCCCCCATCAGAACCGCAAATTAACGGAGCACCCCCCCCATCAGAACCGCGAATTAACGGAGCACCCCCCCCATCAGAACCGCAAATTAACGGAGCACCCCCCCCCCATCAGAACCGCAATTAACGGAGCACCCCCCGCCCCCCCCATCAGAACCAAATTAACGGAGCACCCCCCCATCAGAACCGCGAATTAACGGAGCACCCCCCCCCATCAGAACCGCGAATTAACGGAGCACCCCCCAGACAAAAAATAAGATGTTTTCAAAGTCATTAGAACTGTAATGGTTTTATTAAGTACTCGTATCGGTATTCGGTATCGGCAAGTACCCAAATGTAAGTACTTGTATCTTGTGCGCAGTTCCGAGCGGTCATCTATTGTGGCTGGAGTTCAGGTTCAGGTTCTGGATTGTCTGTAGCAAAGCAGCGAGCTCGGGAATCAATGTGACACAAGGCAGTATCACCAGGAATGATTCAAAGTTTATTTACATACACAGAGCATATATATACAGGTTTGCATGGAGAAAGAGAAGCATTTACATATTAGACACAACAGACATAGAAACGCCTCCAAGACAGCCATTCAGGGAGCAGGGAACAACAAGGCCGTCCATGGAGACCCTTCCGTCCCCACACCCCAGACAGCCAATCCGGGAGACGCCAGGACCCCAGGCCCCACGTGGGGATGTAACAGACAGACAGACAGGACCCCAGGCCCCACGTGGGGATGTAACAGACAGACAAACAGTTAACAAGGGCACGGGTATCATGGCCTCCCGTGCCACACAAAAGGTGCAGAGACTGCAAGGTCTCACGTTGAGCCCTTCCGTGGGACCGCCAGTCCAGATAGGAGACGCAACCGGTTCCACAACAACAGCTGCGAGTGCGTCTCAGAGGCCTCCCGGGAAAACAGATAAGAGTGGAAGCTAACTAGTCACGTAGGCCACACAGCAGAGTGGAAAGTTACCGGCCCACACGATCAATACATCCACAACTCCAACAGTTGCCCTCTTTTATTCTAACAGAATAATTGAGAACAGGAGTTGTGGTCCCTCCTCGTTTAGGACAAGGGGGTTCACTAGAAACATCCTATTTCAAACTCTAAGCCATGAGCAGTGTTTAATACAAAAAGTACAAAATGTCGCTTGTAAGCAAATCACACTCAAATGTTATTGGATATAGATTAGTTCGTGATAAAATCTGGTAACTCCTGCGGGTGATTAAGGGAGTATACAACATGACACACAAAAAAAACCCAATAGTATATATATTTTTCAATCATCATCATCATAATCACCAGCAAAGTCTTTCCACCAAAATGTACTGATAAAAATCTTTGCTTTGCCTAATCTACTGATTGATCTATAATTTACAAAGAAACCTGAAGGTCATGGATGTACGTGATTGTCGAAGTACAATATGTGTTATGTGTTATCTATTATGTACTCTGTGGTAGATCCATGTGGGTTTATCAACACCATATTTGTCGCTCCTGAGTACAATTTTTATTTTGAGTGGTTGGGGGTGTGAGGGCCACAGGAGGTGTCCCCGATAGGCTGGTCACTGTGTAAGTCAACATTATGCATTTTGGTTGTATTCATCCTAGTTCTGCGGTGCCATAGGCATTATAACTTGTAACTGGTAGGCCTCAACATTACCTGGATTATAGGGCCAATCATTCGAATCTGAGAGATATGGTCGACTAGGGTCTGGTATCTCGTGATATGAGGAAGGGGGATGCATAACAAGCGCTTCATTAACTGACAGTGTAGACATTGTTTTCTTCAAACAAACCCTCAAACACATCAGTCCTATACAAAATACCATGAAACACAATATGACAAGTGCTATTATGGGAATGATATATTATGGTCCTGGGATCGATTCCCGCCCGGGGCTGGTGTAGATTCATTGTGGTTGGTCATCGGTTGGAACCACAGTCCTGGTTTGTGATCTCCGCTGGTTGGCCATATCGGGCGTCCCCGACTTTCCTTGGGTTGAGTATTTTGATTAGGACCAGGTCGCCAGGCAGAAATGGGTGGATCGGCTGTCCTGCAGAGAAAGGGAAGAGAAGGAGAAGAAGACACATCACCATAGATGCCATTCAATTTCTTAACAAGTGCATCGATATAATCACACAAAACAGTGTCCATGTCCCCAGGTAGACATGGACCACCCCTGCCCCGCACCCAAGGAGTTGGAAATGGTCTTCGCATTAATACTTCGAGAATTTAGATATTTTGCTTGTAACATTTGGAGTTATTCTGATTTTAGATGGGAAGGCATGTAGCAAAGTCTGTCCATAATCTCTTTTGGTCCTATTCATGCTTTCCACCATGCTGGACTATGGTAATCCATACGCTATAGTAGTTGTGTTACTTTTATGTGTACTAGTCTTCCGTCTCACCGAATAATTTCTTTAATTAGTATTTTCACCACTGTTCGTGCATTCTCTTTTTGCTCGTTAATTTATTAGTTTGTTGTACTCCAAGAATACAAAATCTCACCATTATGTCTGTTACGACCCCCGTTTGGCCGACATTAGACATACCACGAAAATGTCGGACAATAATACAAATAATAAGAATAAGAGTTATAGTTGTCAATGCTATAGGCAGATGACCAATTCCATACCAAACTGTCTGAACCTGAGATAGTAAGGCCTTTTTAAGCCAATATCTAATATCAACTATCAACTTCTCATCAGCGTTTATGTGTGTTGGCTCCATCCCACACTAGTCATCTCTCCTTTAAAAGATGTTTGTGTCTTAAGAAATATGACATATCAATCATATTGTAAGGAATGTTAGTATTATGGCATCCAAGCCAAAGCTATATGATCAACGACAATCAATCCAATCAAAAGGAGAAAATATCAAATCTTGTATACTTTGTCTGCCTAATATGGAGTCCACCTGATCACGAGAGCATTAGTAAGTCAAATCAGTGCCATCACTTCAATAACTATAAAAATTGCAACTGATGGTAATTTATGGCCAAATCGCTCTGTGGCGGAGTTTAGCCAACAGACTGCTTTATCGTTGTTGTTTGTCAATCCACCAGTCAGGATTACGTGTTGATCAGGAATTGCTGCCGAGCCACACAAACTTCTGTTTTTATGGGGTTGGGATTCAGGGGTTGAATAATCTGCGAATCAAGTTACCAAAGTAGAGCATCAGAGCACAACCATAAACATGCCTACCCACTCTGTGCACTATGGTGATGTAGAGCCCTCTTGTTCAGCCCATCCAGCTGCCATAACAGCTAAGTCCTTATTCACTACATGTATGTCTCCAGTGGTGCTATGATCTTTAACCTTATTATCTCTAGCCAATCTAGTTGGAAGGGAACTTGAAGCCAGTAAAATTTAAACCAAAATTTGATGTGATATATGGGTTTACCACCAGTTGCTTTGTAACTATTGACAAAGTCCATTTTACACTAAAAGCCTATTGCCAATCAGTATATACCATGAGGGATTCACAAGAAAAAAAATATATATAGATGCCCCAGTTAAGGCCAACACTTCTGCTGCCTGAGCTGACATCTGACCCCTCTCCCTTCTCCATCTCCCAACCCCAAATCGGCTTCTCCTGTTCTTTCGTCCTCTTGTCACTCTATGATCCAGTGAGTCAGCGCTCACAGTGACTTGGCCAAGTAATCGTGACTGTGCCTGCCTTAGGTTGTCCCGGGGTTTCAAGGTGGGATCTTACCCGTCATAGGCTAACCAGCCTTCCATACTGGATTGTTGCAGGATGCCGAATATAAGGTACAAGGTAGAGCCCATAGGATAAGTGGTGTAGGTTGCAGTTGTGGAGGAATAGGGATCGAGTCATCTGCCATATCGTTCAATCACGTGTGGCCGTGATGGAGACACAACAGGGAACTTAGCCTGTGTGTGAGGGTGGGTGGTTGGGGGTTGAGAAATGTCCATGTTAATATCATTGTCATGTTATCCGTTTATCTCATCTGATGTGTTAGTGTCAGAGTAAACCTCAACTGGATTTCCATGAGGTGGAGGGGGGGGGGGGGGGGTGGTGTGTGAGTGTTTATTTTCCTGTTCTGGCAGTTTGGTTGTTCCATCTATAAGCACCATTAGTGGTTGCCGTTTGCAAGGTAAACCCATAACTTCCGAATGTCAATGGATCAGATTGTTTCCACATTAGATCCCTTCCCAATAGACTAAGTGGAGAGCTATTCATAATCATGCAAATTTGTATTAGAATTTAATTCAGAGGTTAACAGTCACCAGGTGAAGAAGTGGCGTAAAGCATGTTTGTGGTTATCCTCTATGGTGATACAACACAGTGAGTATTGTTTTAGGTTTGTTGTTCATCTGCAAACACCTGAAAAGGTTCCTTTAACTGATCTTAAGCTCACATGATCACATGAACCCATGAGTAAAAAGAGCCATCTAGTGGTCAAAACACTAGCTAAACAGAACTAAACTAAACTAAACTAAAAAGATAGTACTTCAATAAGGGATAGGTTCACTATTCACAGATTGTCGAGCATGATTGTAGAGTGTAGACACCATGATATCCATAGATTGTGAAGAGTGATATCTGTCTGATTGAGAGCGAGGGTGAGTACAAGGCTCACCTGGTACCAGCTGATGGAGGAGTGCACCTCATAGCTGTCCAGCTTACTGATGTAATGTGTCAGGGGGCAGGTCAGAGCGTCGTTGATGCCACTGGTCAGTGGCTGGACGGCTTTCTTGGGCCGCCCACACTCCCCCGCGTCCGGAGCGGGGTCCACCTCAAGTTGCATGGCCTGGCGGAAACATCTAGAGGGGGTTCTGTTGGGAAGACGGAGGGGCTTTAAAGAGGAACGAGGAACAAGCCTGAGAGAATAATGCAACGTCGCTAGAGTGCAGCGTTGCACTGTAGCGACCCCTCTGGTCAGAGTTAGCACCAGCAGAAATCGTTGACTTTTTGGCACGTCGTTGAGTAAGACGTCCCAACCCCCCACCTGTATCTGGATTCACTGTACCTTCTATAAACGCACAAACACACACGCACACAAGCATTACAAATGTATCAACTCTGATCAACTTTTCAAGCTCGTAATTATTTTCATGTGTTGCAGACTGCGAATAATCGAAAAGCAGTACGCTTTTATATGAGAAAAAATAGCTGAGCGAGACTATTCCCCCAGGGTCCTGATGGTTAGGGTGCTAGTCTCCCAGCTGAAAGGTTGTAGGTTCGATGTCCACAGTCGGCCTATAGGCATTGTTGAGCAAGACCTGTATCTGAATTCACTGTACCTTATATTAACACGCACATTGATGTTGAGGCCAGTTTAGTATAGTATAGTACACAGTCATGAGTAAATATGTGACTTATGTACAGTATGTTACCTGACGACACACACATATTCCCCCGTGTCCTTCAGCGTGACGTTCAGGAGCCATAGCGTCTCCACCCGCAATAGGAATCGACCGGTCAGGTTGGCCAGCTCCATCCCAGTGAGCAGGTCATACCAAGAGATGTTGTAGGGGAGTGCGGTGTAGTCGAGTGCTCGCTGCAACTCGCCCTGGCTGACGCGTGCCTTCCATAGTCCCGAGTCTGAGTCTGCTGGGTCCATTATTGGTCGGATCATTCTGTCATGGGAGTTGGCAGTAGGACCCAATCGCAGACTCAGGACTCGGGGTTTTGTGGTGGAATAAATGTTATTTATTACCGTGTGAGGAGTAGATGAACAGACAGGCAGGTGATGAACAGACAGGCAGGTGAGGAACAGGCAGGTAGAAATCCAAGTAGTCTGTTGTGTCGAATTTCAACAGAAGACATGACAATGACAAATAACATTGACAAAACAAAGACAATGATCCGACACTCGTGGGTGGAGTGCCGGGGCTTTTATGCCGTGACTAATTGCAGATTGCGGACAGCCGCGAACATAGCGCAGGTGCCGCTAATCGTCCAGGGGCGGCACTGGCGCCCGGGAGCCCCGCTAACGCTCCAGGGGCGGCATTGGCGCGCCGCCTTGGACTACCTATTAGCGGCTGCAGGCGGAACATGCACAGTAATAGGTATGGAATGTTGTACTGATATCATTGACACATCTGAAAATATCACTGACATTTTAGATGATATGCGCAAGGACATTGATGAACTGCACAAACGCAACTCTGGGAAATGGGATCCGTTGGGCGAATGGTTAGGAAACCTAGGTAGTTCCATTCTGAAATATGTGCTCTATTTAGTAGTCATGTTACTCCTCTTCATGGTACTTATCACCTGTTTCAAAAGAATTGTCCATGAACCATTATGCTGATCTCAAATGTATGATTATTATTCCTTCTAATTACTTTTTGGTTTTGTGTGTATATTCTGAAATGTTGCTGATGTTAGTGTTATAACGATAAGCTACCTCAATCCACAACTAAATCTCAGGGTTTCAGTTTAAGAGATTGCTGTTGTAAAGTATACTTGAATGTTTTTATGCTCATTATGTAAGACACTGTTTGTAACTCCACTCATTATGCAAGACACTTCCGTCTATGATGTCATTGACAAATAAGTTTTACCCCAAAACAATTTTTTCCCAAAAAGGGTTTTTATGAGGAGGGTATGGCATGATCTTTACTCTTTTCCTGTAATTGGGCCATTAGGACAGGAAAGGAGAAGTTTATCAAGTCGTACCCAGTAACAAAGGACTCAGTCTCTGCTAAGAATCACTATGTGGTCAGAGTAACCGACTTCTAAGTTATACTATATCAGGTATGACGGTGGATTGTGTGATTATAAAATAATCAAATGGGGGAGTGTAATGGGAAAAGTCCATATAAGGCCTTTCTTTCAGCTGGCATTATGTTCCTTGAATAGATTGTCATTATGACAGACAAACTGTCCACAACTGGCATTAGGGTGACTTCTTCTTTGACCAGTCATAAAGATAAGCAGCTGGGGTGAGGGTTGGTTGACCGTTAAACCCCCTCAATGCTTACCTCAGGAAACCTTGTCTGGTAGGAAAGATAGGAAACTTCTCCTATACCATGAGTGGGGTGAAAAGTGTGTTTAAAAGGGACAGGTGAATATCTGTTTGGTACTCACTCTGCTAGAGAGGAGTCTGGTGAATGCATTCATTAAAATACTCTTAATTTCTACAAGTATTGTGTTTACTTCAGTTTGAAGATCTCATTGCCCTAGATGCAATTATTGAATTGCCACGACAGTTGTCTTGTCCAGAGACCTGTAGCATCCGTCCGCCAATGAGAGTTTTCTCTGTCCCCGGAGACGTGGCCACGCTCAACAGCACACTGCTGTCCCCCAATGTCTTCGACTACACCGCACTCCCCTACAACATCTCTTGGTATGACCTGCTCACTGGGATGGAGCTGGCCAACCTGACCGGTCGATTCCTATTGCGGGTGGAGACGCTATGGCTCCTGAACGTCACGCTGAAGGACACGGGGGAATATGTGTGTGTCGTCAGGTAACATACTGTACATAAGTCACATATTTACTCATGACTGTGTACTATACTATACTAAACTGGCCTCAACATCAATGTGCGTGTTAATATAAGGTACAGTGAATTCAGATACAGGTCTTGCTCAACAATGCCTATAGGCCGACTGTGGACATCGAACCTACAACCTTTCAGCTGGGAGACTAGCACCCTAACCATCAGGACCCTGGGGGAATAGTCTCGCTCAGCTATTTTTTCTCATATAAAAGCGTACTGCTTTTCGATTATTCGCAGTCTGCAACACATGAAAATAATTACGAGCTTGAAAAGTTGATCAGAGTTGATACATTTGTAATGCTTGTGTGCGTGTGTGTTTGTGCGTTTATAGAAGGTACAGTGAATCCAGATACAGGTGGGGGGTTGGGACGTCTTACTCAACGACGTGCCAAAAAGTCAACGATTTCTGCTGGTGCTAACTCTGACCAGAGGGGTCGCTACAGTGCAACGCTGCACTCTAGCGACGTTGCATTATTCTCTCAGGCTTGTTCCTCGTTCCTCTTTAAAGCCCCTCCGTCTTCCCAACAGAACCCCCTCTAGATGTTTCCGCCAGGCCATGCAACTTGAGGTGGACCCCGCTCCGGACGCGGGGGAGTGTGGGCGGCCCAAGAAAGCCGTCCAGCCACTGACCAGTGGCATCAACGACGCTCTGACCTGCCCCCTGACACATTACATCAGTAAGCTGGACAGCTATGAGGTGCACTCCTCCATCAGCTGGTACCAGGTGAGCCTTGTACTCACCCTCGCTCTCAATCAGACAGATATCACTCTTCACAATCTATGGATATCATGGTGTCTACACTCTACAATCATGCTCGACAATCTGTGAATAGTGAACCTATCCCTTATTGAAGTACTATCTTTTTAGTTTAGTTTAGTTTAGTTCTGTTTAGCTAGTGTTTTGACCACTAGATGGCTCTTTTTACTCATGGGTTCATGTGATCATGTGAGCTTAAGCACAGTTCAGATGAATTATTCATGATGAAACCGCTTGCTACTTACCCTGGAAATCCAGAGTTCTCGCGAGAGCACAATTAGAATTTGCTCAGCGAGTACTCTGGTAATGAGTAATATGCTCATTAGCTATTCCTGTTGTTCCGAACATCAACCAATCACATCGGTGTATCTGATATAGGCGGGCCAGAGGCGGGCTAAACAGCAGTAGCAAAAAAAAACACCAAAGTCAGACACCACAAGAGACACCGCTGTAAGCTCTACATTTGACAATTTCACTGAAGACACATTTTGGGTGTCGGGCGCCCCCACATGAAGACGCACGCGTAGAACACATCCATCAGACAGAGGGGAGGGAACCTTGGACCGTCTCAGGACCACGCCTCCATCGCCCTCTTTGTCGCCGTTACCTCCACCAAATGTGTGATTCTCTCACCCTCCTTCCAGCACCACCATCGGCACCGCCACCCCCCCACCACCACCAGCACCACCCACCTCTGCACCACCCACCTCACCACCTTTCCACCCCCCACCACCACCCTCCACCTCTCTACCTCTCTACCTTTCCACTCCTCCCACCCCACCTCCCTCCCCCCTCCCCTCTCCCTCCATCCCTCTCTCTCTCTCTCTCGCTCTCTCTCTCTCTCTCTCTCTCTCTCTCTCTCTCTCTCTCTCTCTCTCTCTCTCTCTCTCTCTCTCTCCCCTCTCCTCTCTCTCTCTCCTTCCCGCCGCTCCCCCTCCCTCCCTCTCCCCTCCCCTCTCTTCCTCCCTCCCTCCCTCCTCTCCCTCCTCCTCCTTCCCTCCTCTCTCCTCCCTTCCCTCCCTCTCTCTCCCTCTCTCTCCTCCTTCCTCCCTCTCTTCCTCCCTCTCTTCCTCCCTCCTTCTCCCTCCTCCTCCTCCCTCCTCCAGTGTCGCGGAGCGGTGTCTACATGGACTCAGCGTTGGCTGTTTTGAAGAATCTATTCCACTCAGACACTACTTCGTGGGCATCCCGGGCCGATGCTTAGAGAGCAGGCCCATAAATTCCCTTCCTACAATTCCCTAGATCTATGTGATATCTCCCTACCGTTTTGGAGTTGGGGGGTGTTGGGAGTTGTGGATGTATTGATCGTGTGGGCCGGTAACTTTCCACTCTGCTGTGTGGCCTACGTGTCTAGTTAGCTGTTTGACCTACGTGACTAGTCAGCTTCACTCTTATCTGTTTTCCCCGGGAGGCCTCTGAGACGCACTCGCAGCTGTTGTTGTGGGAACCGGTTGCGTCTCCTATCTGGACTGGCGGTCCCACGGAAGGGCTCAACGTGAGACCTTGCAGTCTCTGCACCTTTTGTGTGGCACGGGAGGCCATGATACCCGTGCCTCTGTTAACTGTTTGTCTGTCTGTTACATCCCCACGTGGGGCCTGGGGTCCTGGCGTCTCCGGATTGGCTGTCTGGGGTGTGGGGATGGAAGGGTCTCCATGGACGGCCTTGTTGTCCCTGCTCCCTGAATGGCTC
>PIJE02004485.1:0-13324 GCA_002895965.2 Coryphaenoides rupestris | reverse complement strand
GGACAGCTCACCACAGCCAGGCCCTTGGATAGCTAGCTTCCCCTTAGCAACCAGCACGCTACTAGGAGCTCGGACTTCCTCAAGTTCCAGTTCAACTTCTTTGTTGCCATGTACACAACAATTACAGTGAAGCAGTCACTAGCAATGCAATTCTTGGGTCTCAGGCTTCCTTCGACAAAGAGAACAATATGAATACATTTTTACAAAAAATGACATTAAAAAGTAAAGAGTCGAGTATAAAAAATTATGTCATTGACTTGGGAGTAGTTGTTGTAGCGGTCAAGATAATGCACGCATGGATGGTAAATGGATTGCATTTATGTCGCACTTTTATCCAAATCGCTTTCCAATATAGCCTCACGTTCACCCATTCATACACCAACAGCGGTGTCCACCACCATGCAAGGCAACAGTCAGCTCAACCGGGAGAAATTAGGGTGAGGTGTCTTGCTCAGGGAGACCTCAAAAGTTGGCTAGGGGGAGCTGGGGAACCTTCCAGTTACCAGACAACCACTCTCTCTACCTCCCGAGAGTCCCTTCCCTTCCATTCTCCTCATTCAGAAAACACATTTCGATACGGGTCAAGGAAAGTGTGCACCAATGAGATCATATAAATGTGAGCATCTGCTTGACAGACATTTCACTGACTTTGTTTTTTTTTTGTGCCCTGGTGCTAGTGGTCGCTGGAGGCTGAGCCCCCGAAGCACAAAGCCCAGCCTCCGCTGTCCTTCGGTCTCATCCTGAGACCCGAGCATGCAGCCTCGGTCCTGGAGAGAGGCCCGCCTGCAGACAGCCCCAAGGTGGGTGGGTGTGTGTGTGTGTCTGTGTGGAAGTGTCTCCCAACATTTCCACTCTGCCAATTTGACGCTATTTTCGCGAGCTGTAGATTCCAATGGTTGCATGTCGTGTACTTGTTGGTAGGGCTGGGCAATATATCGATATTGTACCGATATCGTGATCATGAGTCTAGATATGGTCTTCAATTGTGGATATTGTAATATCGTGAGCTGGCATAAGTGGTGTCTTTTCCTGGTTTTAAAGGCTGCATTATGAAATCACCTACAGTATATCGGGATGGAAGATTTTGGCCATATTGCCCATCCCTACTTGTTGGCCCTTATTGTTATTATTATTATTATGGTCATTATTATCTAATTGACCATCATCATCTCCTCCTCCTCTCCCAGGCGGCAGCGTTTCGCCAGCTGTGGGGGCCCCGTTCGGAGCTCCGTCGTTTCCAGGACGGAGCGATCACGGAGGCGGTGCTGTGGGCGGGAGAGAGCGCCTGCGAGAAGCGTCTGGTTCCCCGGCAGATCGTCACTCACCTGCTGCAGCTGTAACTACCTCTCTTCTTTTTTTTTTTTTAATGTGTTCATATCAGCGTATTGTATGTTCTTAGATGTTGGTAATGCACTCAGAATGGCACGTCTGCTCTGATCCCAGCTATGATGCAGGCAACATAGCAATTATGAAACTCGTTCTATTAGCCTTGCAATTATGAATGAAACCTGCTCTATTCTTATCTTTATGTACCACAGTGATATATAGTCCATTTGTCTACTTCAACAAATGTACTCTTTGTAAGTCGCTTTGGATAAAAGCATCTGTCAAATGCCCTAAATGACATCAAGAACGACTTTGTGGCCAACAGAGACTCTTTGCCTGTTATGTTCATCGCCACGCCCGGCGACAAGAAGCTGTCCCTGTGGACCAGGCATGCACCCAGCGTACAGGTCAGTGGAGAGAGACACACACACACACACACACGCACACACACACAGTCCCGACAACCCCAAACAGTATTGCATTATTTTTATTCTATAACATAGGGTTACAGCCGTTTATGCACAGTTTCAATACCTCAACCCGAAAACAACTTGACAGTCGATACTGCACGTCCTCCTTGGCTCCTCTGCAAACACACTCGGGTGAAGTCGATCGGATGAACGGTTGTGGAGCAAACGAACATGAACACATTCTTCGAATTTTATGGATTTTGTTGGATTCCACGCACAGATGCGCGGCTACACATGCTGAACAAAACAACGCAGCAAACTCTTCACAACGAATGCACAGGCCACACGAACGTTGAAGAAACACTTTGCATTAAGGGTCCTGGGAAATCCCATTATTGGGGAAACATTCACGATTGAATCTCAAGCTTCGCCTCGAGGCTTTAAGTCGGGACATTAATGTACACGTGGACACTTAACTTCACAAGCAGCGGTGTAGGAACGTGTTGCACGTTCTCGGCAGAAAGCAGTCGCACAGTTTCCCGATCCTGGAGCCTTTCCGCGTGGCACAAACCTCCCCTGGCTCACACTGCAGAGAGAGACACGGAGAGATGTTGCAGAGGATTACGACCGAGGAATTATTATCTATCAACACGTGTCCTTGGTACCACACGTTTCCAAAAGACCGTCTGACTCAATTGGAGGTTTAGTACTCGATTGATTAATCGTTTGCCTATGTGATAGTTGTTTTTATCAAGCGACATACTCCTTATTGCAACCAGTCCCCTTTATCCTTTATTTTCCTCCTTTTAAAATCATTTAAAAGGAATACTTACATTTTTATTTGTTACTATATATATATATATATAAAAGCATTCACTTTTAGACATTTTTAGTGTACATGATTAATGGACGAATAAAACAAACTCAAGACAGGAGGATGGTTGCAGTCCTGCTCTGCATATAGTCCAGGAACATACCATCTGCACATAGTTATGCTTCTTCCCTAGCGATGGAAACCGCTCGCTCTGAAGCCTCTCCAGAACTCTGTGTAAATCACTAATCTGCAAATGACAAAGCCTTATCTTAGTATAAACAGAATACATACGACTCTGCTAAACTTTTTAAACTAAACTACTTTTTGAAAAACGCGAGCAAAACAACAACTACTTTAACAACAACAACAACAACAACAACCTCCGCTCACCAGTTGTCGTTCGTCGAGGTCCTGTGCGGCGGGGAAGGGAGTTAAATGTCTGACGTGGGGCCCCTGGGCGTCGGCGTGGCCCCGTGGCCCGGTGGCTAGCAGCACACAGAGGACACACAGGGGCCAGCGGAGCCCACCGCCACCACCACCACCACCACCACCACCTCTGCTCCTGCTGCTGCTGAACTGACCCACATACATTTTCCTGCTCCAAGCCCCCCCTGGAAGCCTCTGAGCCCCTCAGCCCCCAGCGGCACGCTTTATAGAGGCTGGAGGTGGAGGAACCGCTCCGTGACGTACGGGCTGAAGCATCACACCGTGGTTCTGACTGTTATTATATTATATAATATTATATAATATTATATTATTATATTATAAAGCCCCTTGAATCTCCTTTGGTGTTGTAGAAACTTGAATGTCAGTGGGAGTCTATAAAGATGTCTTTTGAGAGAGAATAAAATGGAATACTTTTGACAGGCTCAGTCACCCTGCATGTGAGTGCAGTTTAAGTGTACGTTTATGACAACTCAGTGAATTATAACTCTTAAATAAACCTGTGTGTTTGTATGTGTCTGTTGAAAAGTATACCGCCTGACAAGAACAAGGCCAGGAGTTTGGCATTTGGTCATTACGTCTCATTTAATTGGTCCAAAAAAGCACTTTGGAGGAAAATGGTTGATCACAACCTTTTATGTGTGACTTGCGTGACGCATCGTCAAGTGCGTCATTGACATTTAAATTGGCCGAGCGTGGTGTCAAAGCTGTCAAAAGATCGAACGGCAGGAACTGAATGTGAAGTAATGCCGCGTAGTTTCTAAACCGTCGTGGACTAAGTAATGTGTGATGGCCGCTGTGTTAAAACATTTCATTTTTACAAGAAAATTATACTTTTTTTTTTAGGTGAAGAAACTGGTGAGCTAACATGGGGGCGGCAGTAGCTCAGGAAGTAAGAGCTGTAGTCTGGCAACAGGAAGGTTGCCGGTTCGATCCCCGGGGCTCCTCCCCCTCCTAGCCAAGTGTCGAGGTGTCCCTGAGCAAGACACCACCTAACCCTAACTGCTCCTGACGTGTTGGTTGTTACCTTGCATGGTCGGCACCGCCGTCGGTGTATGAATGGGTGAACGTGAGGCAATACTGTAAAGTGCTCTGGATAAGGGCACTGTATACAATGCAATCTATTTTAACGTGGCTCCGTCGCCGTGCTCTGCCCCACAGATGATGCATCGGGCCATGGCTCTGGCGGCCGAGAGCCTCAAGGTTCTGGAGCCCCAGGTGACGGACGCCAGCCAGGTCCAGGATGTCAAGGTCAGTTCAAGTCAAGCCACCCCACCAGCAATATATCGCTGTGGTGCGTAACGATGAGGATAGAACAGGTTTCAAGCATTCATCATTGCAAAGTCAATAGAACAAGTTTCGTAACCGCTAGGTTGACGGCATGAGAGCAGACGTACCATTTTTGAGTGGCTATACCGCACAGACACCGGAATATTCCGCAACGATGCGGCCGTGTGAAAGGGGCTCTTGTGTCCCGGATGCCTCCTACTCATCGGTTGATGACGTGATAATAACACCTTTATACCGAGCGGACGAGTCGTGACGGGTGCGGCACAAAGCTATGCATTGTGATTAATGTTGTCGCGTCACAGATCAGCGTTGATGTATGTTCCTGAATGACAATTGTCTGGTGTGGTTTATATGCCTGTGAGAGTAATGACAGTAATGAAACCTAATGTTTGTGTGTGTGTGGTGTTGTGCAGGTGGCCCTGCGTCCCCCCCTGGACGCCTACGACGTGCTCATCCACCTGACGCCCAAGCAGGTGCCCTCGCTCCGGCAGGCGGTGGACCCGCCGACGGTGGCCTTCAACCGGGGCACCAAGGCGGCGGCGGCGGGCGGCGCCGGAGAGCACATGCCCGTCGTCGACTACAACCCGGTCGCGCTCTACCTGACCGAGCTCAGGGTCGGTCGCTCTCTGCTCTTACCCGTCGCACTGTCCTTAGACGTTCTTATCCCAGCTATTATGCAGGCAGCCGAGCGATTATGAAAATCATTCTATTAACCTCGGAACTATGAATGAATATCCTTATATTTATGTACCACAGGCGGTATATTGCTGTCTCGTTTTCAACAAATGTACTCTTTGTAAGTCGATTTGGATAAAGGTTAGTGTCTGCCAAATGCCCTAAATGTACAAAAACTCATATGTGTAAATATATGAGTGACACCGCATCCAAGATATCCTTTAAGGGACAACAAAGTATATTGAAGAGTAACTATTTTACATTGATATGATAAGTGTTTATCTACTTAGATTAAACTTAGATTAATCTTTAGTCAGTAAGGTGTGTGTGGTTGTGTCCTTGGTGTGTTGTACTATTGAACATGTATAGTACAGTTAATTGATCTGTATTCAAAATAACACACGATACATTTATCAGATCAAGCTGATTCCTTTATCTTTCTGTCACTGAATGACACAGTACAGTTACAACATGAGTGGCGGGTATTTTGTCGTCTTTTTGGAATCCAATTTTCCCCCCTTTTGGTCGTCTAAACAAAACCCTATGTTCTCCGCCTCCATCCAGGAGTCGTTCGGAGAGCTGGCGCTGTTCTTCTGTGATCCGTACGGCGGCACGGTGATCGCCGTCTTGTGGAAGCCTAAAGCCTTCAAACCGGTGCCCTTCAAGGTACGTTCTGAAGCGAGGCTCTCTCTCTGGTCTCTACAATGTGTCGCGTGGAGGGAGCTTCCCGATCCAACCGTCGCTCATACGAGTCACGAAGCCGCCTCTTATTACAAGCGCCCCGCAGGGAAGATTTACGACATTTGACGACAATTTGAGTGTAATCTGTTGGTCATCCTTCGGCTACGCGTGAGTGAACTGCGCTGCGAGGATGTCTGTTCTGTTCGGCCTCTACGAACCACTTTTAGACGCCTCCTCCTCTCCACGTCTGAGCAATCTCATTGGTGGAGTCGTCAATGAGATGATAACTCCATATTATATGTTGCTTTAGCGAGAGCAGCTTTAAAGGTACTGTTAGAATCATGAATTCCTTCTCATTTCTGACCCCTTTGGCCAGTGAGTGAACTGCAGCCTGCTGGCCCCTTGTGCGTTCGGCACTGGAGTGAGAGCTCCGTGGCTCGAGAGACAATGACAATCATAATCTAATGTTAGTTATGTGATATTACAATACCAACTAGCTCTGACGGCTAGCACCAACTTTGTCTCCGTCTCCGTCTCGCGACGCAGACGTCGGAGATCAACGCGCGGCGCGTGGAGGTGAAGGGCGACGAGGCGCACAGCGTCCCCAACGCGGAGGCCATCGTGGAGGACTTCCGGGTGATGGGGCAGGGCCTGGTCCGCGAGGTGGAGTCCCGGACCGAGAGGTGGAGCGTCTAGACCCGCTCGTACGCGGCCCACGTGGCCACGGCAGCAGTTCCAGTTCTAGTATCTCAAATGTGGTCGTGTGGTGTTCTAATCGGAGCATTCTGACTTGACTGTGTAATTGTTGTTCACCTTTCGTATACACGTGTACAATAAAACATGACCTGTTTGTTATTGGCGGACTGGTTTATTTATTGCCTTAGTTTTTATGATGTGCTTTTGTAAAATTGGTGCATAACATTGAATACTAACAAAGTAATATCGAAATTGTACAAAAAATCTAAAAATATATATAAAATAAGCAATAAAAAGGTGCAATTTAAAGAAAAGATGTTAATGTTAATGTAACTCAATATTGTCCATAGGGTGTGGGAGTCAGTGAGGTTAAACGTTAATATAACATCTAGTATAGTGTCCATAGGGGGTGAGGATCAGTGGGGATCAGTTGTCAGCCTTGCAGGCCTAATGTTTCCCTTAATTGCCCCACAGACACTAATCCAACGGTACTTGGCGGCACTCTAATGCAAATGTGACAACAGTGAAGACGTAGGCTGACTGAACCCAAGATCATTTATTACTTTACGAAAAGAAACGAGACAAAACAAAATGGGTTTTGATTTGACGTGTCACCATCAGGAACGTTTGTGTCTATAATTCAAACACATGTGACCTCTCTTGCCCGACATTTGGTGACTTCTCCATCTTAGTTCTTTGTTGTAGGGTACATAAAGTACCCAAGTCCAGCAGTAGCGTCCATGTTTTTGGTGTCACCTTGCAAACCACCAGCGTTCATTCCAATCCTCCTAGCTCCTTCTGGATTTGTCCTCTCCTTGTAATCTTCCTTGCATGGTTACCTCACTACTCCCTTCACGTGAGAGTCCTGGTTGTTTCTCGCTGGTCGTAAACCTCGACAAGATAACACACGCACACATGCACGCAAACACACACGCATGCAAATTCGATCCACGGTCGTATTCATGTTCCCAGACTGTTAGCTTTGCATCACACTTTAATGACAAGCCTGTCACCGCCTACCTCCTGTTCTCATGCAGTGGGACAGAGAAGGCCTCAAGAGAAATCATCAAAACTGACTTCATTACCATTTGTAACAAGAGACAAGAAAATTACTAAAAACATAAAGTAGTAATGCATGACATGATAATTAGGACTTTTAAAATGACAGCCTGGACTCAATAATAAATGGCAAGTACTGTAGGCCTATGTACTGGGACGTAACACTTATTTTCTTATTTTCATATTTTCTTGTGTATTTTTGTAAAAAGGGCTTCATCAAAAATCAAGTAGAGGGACTTCCTCAAAATTAAGAAAACAATAGAGAAATAAACAGTAGAATAATTAAAATAACATATTCACAAATATACAGTAAGACTAAGCCCGAGGAGAAATACATAAATATAGGTAAGATAAGATATTCAGTCAGCAAAAACAATTTGGCAATAATTGAAGTGTAATAAAAGGGTAATAATAATAATGGTAAGAGGAAGTATTGCACATGATATAAAGAATATTAAGAATATTGCACATAATGATGAAAGGTAATGCAGATGGTGATATTGCAAGGATAATATTAAGAAGTATTGCACATAATGAGGAATGGTAATATTGCAAGGATAATATCGAGAAGAAGTATTGCACATGACATTAAGAATATTGCACATGATGAGAGGAGATGAGAGGTAATATTGCAAGGATAATATTTAGAGGTAACATGATGTTATTAATATAGCATGATGTTGGGAAGAAATATTGAGATTCATACATGAATGTATGAATCCAGTACAGGTTTCCAAAGGCATAAGACTGCACAGCTGATGTTTGGTGTTGCATGTCGTTAATGGCCTCCTTTATACCTACTTTATTGTGTTACTTTCGCATCTGTTATCGTGACAAACTTGTTTGTGTTGTGCAACACATGGCGACAGTTCTAGATAGCCTCAAGGAACCTTATTGATTATGCTTTGAAACCTAATATATGATCTATCCTTATATTTATGTACTACAGGAAGAGAGGAGCGGAAAGCGACAGACGGAAAGGAGCAGCGAACTGTTTTTAAACAGACAAGCGACCAATTACTGCCGAGACCGCAGCTGTCGTGGTGGTTGAAACACAGCGCGGTCCCCATCAGAAGGAAAAAAAAACGAAATGCAGATACAGAAAGATAAAGTTTACTACAATGATCAATTTGCAGCGTTTGGATGTGAAGCCGCAAGGCAAGTACAAAAAGTGGCGTGAGTGCGTGGAGTATTGAAAAGATGAAGGAAAAGACAGAAGAACGCAGTGGAGGGCGTATTTTTTATTCTAGGAGGCTTTCTTGTTAAGGGCGAGCGATGGTTGGTGGTACTACCAACAGGAAGAGGTTGTAAGTGCGACACTTTGGCCAATGAAAAGAGGAGCTGTGTTTGAAGCGACAATCACCCTCCCGACACGCCCCTCCAACCGAGCGCTCAGCCTCGCCGTGCCATGTTCGACTCTGTTCTCCAACTTGCTGCTGATTTTTCTGCCTGCCTGACTCAAAAATCGGATTCGGAGAAAATGAACTAGGTCCACCGGACGGCGTGTTGGAGCAGCGCCTCATGTGACGGTGGTGCGTTCGCTTTGAAAAAAAAGCAAACCAAAGCAATACAGTTTCATCACGCAGGCCGCCCTGAAGCTTTAAGAAGCGAAGCTTCCCGTGCCCGCTAGGCGCCGGCATCACCTGGCCGATGACCAAGCCTCTCGGTCGGCGACAAGTGAGAAGCGATGTGAACCGCCACAATCGCGTATATTTGCTGGCTCCTTCTCCAACAAATAATGGACTCGATTGTAATGGCTTTGGATAAAAGCGGCTGCCAAATGCCCTAAATGTACAAAAACTCATTGTCCTTAAATATATGCGAGTGACACCGCACTCCAAGAGTATCCTTAAGGGACAAAACATAAGTATATATGAAGAGTAACTATTTTATTTATTGATAAGTGTTTATCGCTGCGGAAACTTAGAATTAATCTTTAGTCACTGTAAGGTGGGTGTGTGGTTGTTGTCCTTGGTTATTGTACTATGTGAACATGTATAGTAAATACAAGTTAAATTGATCTGTATTCAAATAACACACGATACACCATTTATCAGATCAAGCTGATCCTTTTATCTTTCCTGTCACTGGATGACACAGTTACAGTTAAAACATGAGTGACGGGTTTGTCGTCTTTTTGGAATCCAATTTCCCCCCTTTTGGTCGTCTACAACAACCACGTATGTCTCCGCCTCCATCCAGGAGTCGTTGGACGGAGGCTGGCCTGCTTCTTCTGTTATCCGTACGGCGGCACGGTGATCGCCGTCCTGTGGAAGCCTAAAGCCTTCAAACCCGGTGCCCTTCAAGGTACGTTCTGAAGCGAGACCGTCTCTCTGCTGCTCTCTTGGCTCTCTACAATGTGTAGCGTGGAGGGAGCTTCACGAACCAACCGTCGCTCATACGAGTCACGAAGCCGCCTCTTATTACAAGCGGCAGGGAAGATTACGACATTTGACTGGACAATTTGTATGTGTTAATTGTTGATATCCTGTGTTCGGTCTACGCGGACGTGAGTACTTTGGAAGAACGAGCTAGCCAGGAATAAGGCATAATGGTAACATAAAGTTCTGATCAATGAGCCTCTGCGAATCACTTTGTAAATATCGCTGTGGTGCGTAACGATGAGGATAGAACAGGTTTCAAGCATTCATCATTGCAAAGTCAATAGAACAAGTTTCGTAACCGCTAGGTTGACGGCATGAGAGCAGACGTACCATTTTTGAGTGGCTATACCGCACAGACACCGGAATATTCCGCAACGATGCGGCCGTGTGAAAGGGGCTCTTGTGTCCCGGATGCCTCCTACTCATCGGTTGATGACGTGATAATAACACCTTTATACCGAGCGGACGAGTCGTGAAGGGTGCGGCACAAAGCTATGCATTGTGATTAATGTTGTCGCGTCACAGATCAGCGTTGATGTATGTTCCTGAATGACAATTGTCTGGTGTGGTTTATATGCCTGTGAGAGTAAAAGAAAATGTGTTTTTGGGACAGTAATGAAACCTAATTGTGTGTGTGTGTGTGTGTGTGTCGTGCAGGTGGCCCTGCGTCCCCCCCTGGACGCCTACGACGTGCTCATCCACCTGACGCCCAAGCAGGTGCCCTCGCTCCGGCAGGCGGTGGACCCGCCGACGGTCGCCTTCAACCGGGGCACCAAGGCGGCGGCGGCGGGCGGCGCCGGAGAGCACATGCCCGTCGTCGACTACAACCCGGTCGCGCTCTACCTGACCGAGCTCAGGGTCGGTCGCTCTCTGCTCTCACCCATCGCACTGTCCTTAGACGTTCTTATCCCAGCTATTATGCAGGCAGCCGAGCGATTATGAAACTCATTCTATTAACCTCGGAACTATGAATGAATATCCTTATATTTATGTACCACAGGCGGTATATTACTGTCTCTCTTTCAACAAATGTACTCTTTGTAAGTCGATTTGGATAAAAGCGTCTGCCAAATGCCCTAAATGTACAAAAACTCATATGTGTAAATATATGAATGACACCGCATCCAAGATATCCTTAAGGGACAACAAAGTATATTGAAGAGTAACTATTTTACATTGATATGATAAGTGTTTATCTACTGGGAAACTTAGATTAACTTTAGTCAGTAAGGTGGGTGTGGTTGTTTCCTTGGTGTATAGTACAGTTAATTGATCTGTATTCAAAACACATGATACATTTATCAGATCAAGCTGATTCCTTTATCTTTCTGTCACTGAATGACACAGTACAGTTAAAACATGAGTGACGGGTATTTTGTCGTCTTTTTGGAATCAAATTTTCCCCCCTTTTGGTCGTCTAAACAAAACCCTATGTTCTCCGCCTCCATCCAGGAGTCGTTCGGAGAGCTGGCGCTGTTCTTCTGTGATCCGTACGGCGGCACGGTGATCGCCGTCTTGTGGAAGCCTAAAGCCTTCAAGCCGGTGCCCTTCAAGGTACGTTCTGAAGCGAGGCTCTCTCTCTGGTCTCTACAATGTGTCGCGTGGAGGGAGCTTCCCGATCCAACCGTCGCTCATACGAGTCACGAAGCCGCAGGGAAGATTTACGACATTGTACGACATTTGACGACAATTTGAGTGCAATCTGTTGGTCATCCTTCGGCTACGCGTGAGTGAAATGCGCTGCGAGGATGTCTGTTCTGATCGGCCTCTGCGAACCACTTTTAGACTCCTCCTCCTCCTCCACGTCTGACCAATCTCATTGGTGGAGTCGTCAATGAGATGATAACTCCATATTATATGTTGCTTTAGCGAGAGCAGCTTTAAAGGTACTGTTAGAATCATGAATTCCTTCTCATTTCTGACCCCTTTGGCCAGTGAGTGAACTGCAGCCTGCTGGCCCTTGTATGTTCAGCACTGGAGTGAGAGCTCTGTGGCTTGAGAGACAATGACAATCATAATCTAATGTTAGTTATGTGATATTACAATACCAACCAGCTCTGACGGCTAGCACCAACTTTGTCTCCGTCTCCGTCTCGCCGCGCAGACGTCGGAGATCAACGCGCGGCGCGTGGAGGTGAAGGGCGACGAGGCGCACAGCGTCCCCAACGCGGAAGCCATCGTGGAGGACTTCCGGGTGATGGGGCAGGGCCTGGTCCGCGAGGTGGAGTCCCGGACCGAGAGGTGGAGCGTCTAGAGCGCTCGTACGCGGCCCACGTGGCCACGCCCAGCGGTTCCAGTTCTAGTATCTCAAATGTGGTCGTGTGGTGTTCTAATCGGAGCATTCTGACTTGACTGTGTAATTGTTGTTCACCTTTCGTATACACGTGTACAATAAAACATGACCTGTTTGTTATTGGCGGACTGGTTTATTTATTGCCTTAGTTTTTATGATGTGCTTTTGTAAAATTGTATGGTGTCCATAGGGGGTGAGAATCAGTGGGGATCAGTTGTCAGCCTTGCAGGCCTAATGTTTTCCTTAATTGCCCCACAGACACTAATCCAACGGCACTCAGCGGCACTCTAATGCAAAAGTGACAACTGTGAAAACGTAGGCTGACAGAACCCAAGATCATTTTATTACTTTACGAAAAGAAACGAGACAAAACAAAATGGGTTTTGATTGGACGTGTCACCATCAGGAACGTTTGTGTCTATAATTCAAACTAATGTGACATCTCTTGGCCGACATTTGGTGACTTCTCCATCTTAGTTCTTTGTTGTAGGGTACATAAAGTACCCAAGTCCAGCAGTAGCGTCCATGTTTTTGGTGTCACCTTGCAAACCACCAGCGTTCATTCCAATCCTCCTAGCTCCTTCTGGATTTGTCCTCTCCTTGTAATCTTCCTTGCATTGGTTACCTTCACTACTCCCTTCACGTGAGAGTCCTGGTTTTTCTCGCTGGTCGTAAACCTCGACAAGATAACACACGCACACATGCACGCAAACACACACGTATGCAAATTCGGTCCACGGTCGTATTCATGTTCCCAGACTGTTAGCTTTGCATCACACTTTAATGACAAGCCTGTCACCGCCTACCTCCCTGTTCTCATGCAGTGGGACAGAGAAGGCCTCAAGAGAAATCATCAAAACTGACTTCATTACCATTTGTAACGAGACAAAATTACTAAAACATAAAGTAGTAATGCATGATGTGATAATTAGGACTTTTAAAATGACTGGACTCATAATAAATGGCAAGTACTGTAGGCCTATGTACTGCGATATAACACTTATTTTCTTATTTTCATATTTTCTTGTGTATTTTTGTAAAAAGGGCTTCATCAAAAATCAAGTAGAGGGACTTCCTCAAAATTAAGAAAACAATAGAGAAATAAACAGTAGAATAATTAAAATAACAGATTCACAAATATACAGTAAGACTAAGCCCGAGGAGAAATACATAAATATAGGTAAGATAAGATATTCAGTCAGCAAAAACAATTTGGCAATAATTGAAGTGTAATAAAAGGGTAATAATAATA
>PIJE02004484.1:10000-25508 GCA_002895965.2 Coryphaenoides rupestris | reverse complement strand
CCTTGCCCCCATATTCTATACATTCTCGATGCTACTCAATGTGCCTTACCAATCAGCGTGAACCTCACTTGGTAACCGCGGGTAACAGAGGTTGCATTTCCGGAGATGGAGCCTAGGAATATAGGCTTTACCACACTCCAAAGGAGGCAGCAGCCGCGCAAATACCCCATCAACGACACTGGACCCCAGAACATTCGAATGAGTCGTTCCGCCGCCGCGAAAGGGCGAGGCGATCGGCCCAAGGGTTATCTAGAGTCCACCAACAGGCCGGGGGCCACCACGCGGCAGCACCCCGCGCGGGGTTTTAGGTCTGATAAATGCACGCATCCCCGGAGGTCAGCGCTCGTTTGCATGTATTAGCTCTAGAATTGCCACAGTTATCCAAGTAGCGGGTGAGCGATCAAAGGAACCATAACTGATTTAATGAGCCATTCGCAGTTTCACTTTTCCAGCCGTGTGGACTTATACATGCATGGCTTAAACTTTGAGACAAGCATATGCTACTGGCAGGATCAACCAGGATGGCCTCTTCGACTCCCGACTGGGGAGGAATTTTCGGCCGCACTCAACAAACGCTCACCACGGCCCCGTGCTCTTCCATTGGCCCTCTCGCCGAGACTACTACCGTGCGGGGACTGTGCGGCTCGCGCTGCGTCGTGCGAGGCGGCTTCGCGATCTCTCGTCGGTCGCCCCTACGTCGGGGGGGGGGGGGGGGGGTACACCTCCGTCGAAAGCTAAGCACGGCACTCAGGTGGGTGGCGACCAGGCTGGCTCCGAACTTTCACCGTACCCATTACGGGTAGTTACTCGAAAACAAGCGCAACCCGGGGTCGTCCTTTTTCGTTTGGGGGGTTTTGAGAAACACTGTCGTACAAGCTGACCACGGCCGTCGGGAGATCGTCGACTGACCTCAAGGTTTACGCCGTCCGGGCGAACCTCTCCCAAACCGTGGCCAACTCTCGGAGGACAACTTAGACAGACGGGGCTACTCGGCTACTCGCGAGGTGCGCACGACCACCGACAGGCGGAGGTGCGACTGGTTTGGGCACGCAGGTGTGAGGCACCAGTCGTGTGGTACTAAAGCCACAGTCAAGCCCTCACTGACACGCGCCACTTTGTCCTCTTCCGCTCAGAGATCATCTCACCTCTGACCCATACTAGGACGTACGTATGTTTTTCGAGCACGGCCGTTTTTAGGGGTGTTGTGTACGACGGGTAGATCTAAAGAGCCTTGTGCTTATTTCCATACTACCGGGACCCACGGTGGTCTGACGAGAAAAAACCAACCCATGGTGGTATAAACCTAACCCATGGTGGTATGAACCGAACCCATGGTGGTCTGACGAGGAAAAAACCAACCCATGGTGGTATAAACCTAACCCATGGTGGTATGAACCGAACCCATGGTGGTATGACGACGAGAACTTTTCTAAAATATGGCAGAGTCTTTTTTTTTTACCCATGGTGGTATAAACCGAACCCATGGTGGTATGGAAAAGACTCTGAAAATATTTGGGCTTTTGCATTCATCCAGGGCCACCGGGACGCCTAGCTCAACGAGTCCGGGACGGGGCATCAAAGTCGGACACTCTCTCTGGACACACGCCCTCTAAACACGACCTCCAGGGCCAGCAGGGACTTCCAGGGCCACCGGGACGCCTAGCTCAACGAGTCCGGGACGGGGCATCAAAGTCGGGCACTCACTGTCGACACACACGCCCTCTAAACACGACCTCCAGGGCCAGCAGGGACTTCCAGGGCCACCGGGACGCCTAGCTCAACGAGTCCGGGAGGGTGCATCAAAGTGGGACACTCACTGTCGACACACACGCCCTCTAAACACGACATCCAGGGCCAGCAGGGACTTCCAGGGCCACCGGGACGCCTAGCTCAACGAGTCCGGGACGGGGCATCAAAGTCGGGCACTCATGTCGACACACACCGCCTCGCTCAACACGAACCGTCCCAGCGGCCAGAGGAGACTTCCTGGGCTCTGGTTCGGCGGGCCCTAACGACTAGGTTCGCTATAATGCTGGGCTCTGCGCTGACGTCATGGCAACGCATCCCCAGCCATGCACGCCCCCCCCCGCCCCCCCGCCCACCCCAACCAGGGGCCAGTAAATGGCTGTGTTTAACTGGCTCTGTGAGACATACGTGTAAAGTACAGCGTGCAATTCGGCGGTGGTTGTCATCATAGCTTACCGTCACCCGCTACCATTCATTTTGAAAGTGAAAGAGAGAGAGAACCCCGTACTTAATGCGTTCTGTGATTACTAGGAGTGGGTAATTGCTTCGGGACTCGTACCCAACAAAAAAATAAGAAGCCCTCGGGTGTCTCGGTGACTGGTGTGTGTGTGTGTGTGTGTGTGCGTGTGTGTGTGTTTGCTTTTGCCGAAGCGCCTATCATAACTTGCGCCCATGAAGACGTTCACATGTGGGGACGCAGCGAGCCCGGTCGGTCGGCGCTGCTCAAAGGGAACGCGACCGAGCTTTGCGGTCGTTTGCGTCCTTTGATTCGACATCGGGACGTTTGATTGGACGGCGGGACGCTCCGTCATCGTGGTCCGAGCGACCAATAAAAAAGCAGAAAACAGCTTGGGATAAGGAAGAGAAAAAAACAACAACTATATTACATCTTGGAGCCATTTACATTACATTTACTTTTACATTTAGGGCATTTGGCGGACGCTTTTATCCAAAGTGACTTACAAAGAGTACATTTGTTGAAGGAGAGACAGCAATATATCACTGTGGTACATAAAGATAAGAATAGAACAGGTTTCAAGCATTCATAGTTGCAAGGTTAATAGAACGAGTTTCATAATTGCTAAGTCGCCTGCATAATAGCTGGGATAAGAGCAGAAGAGAACAGAGAAGAGTTGGGACTCAGTACTTAGCGAAGGTGGTACCAGACAGTCGTCTCAGCCGAAGTTCCTTGAACGGAGCGCTCGGGCCGGGGGCGTGGGCTCTGACTAATGTTTTGGCGGTAGGATTCCGACATGACCCCGGTGTGACCCTTTAACACGATCACACAAAAGCTCACGTGAGGATGAGGACGTTATCGCGGACACACAGAGACACGCGAGCGAGAGAGAGGTCACCTCCTTTACGAACGGCCTACTTTAGTCAAGATTCAAGATTCAAGCTTCAAGAACGTTATTTGTCGCGCATCACAAACAGGATATGCAGTGAACTGAAAAGTGGTGATGCTCAGCGGAATGTGGAGAAGAATGCTAAAGACAACTTGAATGGGAGGGATCAGAACCAGAACATCGAGAATATTTACAATATAAACAGCAGGGATGAGCAATATGAAAAATATAAAGGCAGTAAAATAAAAGGCAGTATAATCCCTTAATGGGAGGGGCGGTGAGCAGAATTAGGCTCATCTATATCAAAGGAACAGCTGGAGACAGGCTGGAATGTCCAGCCACAGCAATGGTCTCTCTCTCTCTCTCTCTCTCTCTCTCTCTCTTCCTCTCCTGCATTTGATGTCTGTGCCGGTGTGTGTGACAGACCCCTCCACCCACCCGACCCAGACCCAGACTAGACCACTTCCAGCTCCAGGAGACCAGCCCTTGCCTGGGGCGGGACGCAGAGACCCAGCTAGGGATGAAGAGGGTCTGGCCCGGACCCCCACCCCCCCAGCCCACCATCCTCCTGGTCCTGAGTGTAATTAGAGAGCCGGGCCCAGCGTTAATAAGCTCTCTGCCGAGGAACTGCTGCTTCCTGCAATGCCGCCTATAACCTCGCCTCAGGTGTGTCCGCCATGTGTGTGTGTGTGTGTGTGTGTGTGTGTGCATGTGTGCGTGTGTGTGTGTCTGTGTGTGTGTGTGTGTGTGTGTGTGTGTGTGTGTGTGTGTGTTCTGTGTGTGTGTGTGTGTGTGTGTGTGTGTGTGTGTGTGTGTGTGTGTGTGTGTGTTGTCTGTGTTGTATGTGCGTATGTGTGTGTGCGTGCGTGTGCGTGCCTGTGTGTATGCGTGCGTGTGCTTGTCTGTGAAGTTGTATGTTTGTGTGTGTGCGTGCCTGTGTGCCTGTGTGTGTGTGTGTGTGTCTATGTGTGTGTGTGTGTAGGTAACGTCTAGCTCGAGTTCCGGAGTACGAGTCTCCAGAGGAGGGGGGGGGTTCCCCCAGGGATGCGTGGGAAAGCCCACTGGTCCAGATGCTGGACTACTGGCCTCCCCACTGACCTGTTCCCTTTAATCTGCCACAATATATCTGTCTGTCTGTCTACCTTTATACCGATCAATATATCTGTCTGTCTGTCTACCTTTATACCGATCAATATATCTGTCTGTCTGTCTACCTTTATACCGATCAATATATCTGTCTGTCTGTCTACCTTTATACCTATCAATATATCTGTCTATCTGTCTACCTTTATACCTATCAATATATCTGTCTGTCTGTCTACCTTTATACCGATCAATATATCTGTNNNNACCTGTCAGGGCCCACCGGAAGCCTAAGCAAACGATTTTTCCGGGAACGGCAGACCAAAAGTCTGAATTCACATTGGCTCGTTGTAGATCCAATCGCTCCTAAATTAGCGCACTTCCTCATTGATTTTCTCTCTTTATATAACAGAACGTTTTTGCTGAAGATAACAATAATAGTTTTTTTGAATGCTTAGCGTGCCCTGTCTATTTTTCATTAGTGTGGGTTCGTTTAGAATGGTAAAGAATTCCAGAGTTCGTGCCTTTTATTTCCCCATACACGGACCAGTAGGTAGGTCTTTGACGAATAAAATTAATACTGAGGTTGGAAATATAGAATACTTGGTCCTGAAATACACATAGAGATCCCCTTCTTATTTATATCTCACCCCAAGAGGTTGTTAGGTCACAAAGAAACGGTTAATAATGTCACACAAGTCCTTGTTGCTTTTGTCTTTTCCCATTTACATAACACTTTAGCGTACCCACCGTGGTAAACAATTCCTATAAATTTCCACTTGTTTACCATTGAACATTTCGACCTCTTGCCACAGCGCCCTCCGCGATCCAGTTTCGCAATCCATCACAAAGAGTGTTCTATTAATATGGCTGGGGAGGCTTAAACACTAAGTTATTTTTATCCCTGGTGAAATCATAGTGACACCTGTCATCTACCTTTTAATAATTTAACGGGGTGGGGCACTCCAATATATGTTGCCCGTGGAAACTTATTACCTTACGGCGTTAGATCAAAGAAAACTCTAAAAATGTATTTCTTAGTGCTTGTGGACATCAAATAAGTCATCAACTACCACAAATTTTTAAACGGTGGTGCACTCAATAACCTCATATCACGATAAAGCTCGATCGAACTTTTCATGTACTGTTAATGTCACGGTAAAATAACACTCCTCTAAATAAGTTATTGAAACCCGTGCCGAAGATAATTATCAGGGGAAACAACTTCAATATTTAACGGGGGGTGTGCCTGAATCCTCCCATATATGTTAGCGTGGACATTGTACTTTTTAAAACGCGGCCTATTACGTAAATACCCAATAGTTTACCGTGAAACTTAAAAGGAAAATAACTCAACTCATTATCTGTCTGGTTTCTTGCCATCTCTCACATCATTAATTAAAACGCTACCTCGTTGCAATGGGGAACTATTTACTTTCTGTTCTATGATGCCTGTCTATAAGACACACTAGTTTTTTTATATTGTACCGGCGATTCAAAATAATAATGACTACGGGCGATTTCTGTCATGACTCTGGATCGCTATCTATCTACACTCATACTGTAGCGTAGATCTCGATATTTAATAATCTGCTTTCATGACGGTCTGTATCATACTCAATAAGCCTTGGTATATACACCCGCTGAATGACACTCCCATTTAACGGGGGTGCACCCATAATATGTACGACCCTCAATCGATAGGTGGTCTCAGTGTGATATGTCTTAGCGCTCTATATATACTAGTCCGATAAAGTTATAAAACTCATCTGCGTCTGTCTACACTTTATACCTCAACGGAAATAACTAAATAACTACCGGACTGACTCATCACAGCCTGAGTCCCTACACTATGCTTAATACCAGGCCCTAGCTCATTATCTAGACCAATTGATCGACTGTGTCCTGTCACAGTAAAATCTCTATATAACATCCCAGACACATCTTCCAGATAATCTAACACTCCAGAGCTCCACAAAGAGCTCACGGTCACATTTCTGCTAGTAAAAACCATCCACCTTTTATCAGAGCTCCGGAAGCTAGAAAAAGCTCCCAGAGCTCCGAGTACCATACCAGAACCCGTATCACTGACATCTGCATAACATTCCCACGAAAAGCTCTCGATGAGTCTTACCAGCTTCTCTCACAGTCATACCAGACAATTCCAGCGTATGCATGAGTGCGCGTCCAAACTGATGCCTGAATACTGAGTCCTACTTTATACCCCAGAAAGAATGATTGTTACAAGTAAGTACCTTCTTTGTCTATCCCCGCTGTAGTCACAATCCCTTCTATAAACCTATAAATCACTAGCTATTACCATGGTACCACTCGCCAGAAAGCTCCGCAAGACCATGTCTCTTATTGGCATCTCTATGACCGACCTATTCATAATAATACAGTTGTCTGATCTGTTACTACACGCATTTACTGATACCAAATATAATCCACTAAATGCTACTTTTTCCCATGTTCGAGAGGCTTCCAGACAGTCAATCTTATTGCTAGAGTAAGCTACGCCTTGATCTGATGTCTCTGTCTGCTTCCTGTCTGTCTAGGTCTGTTCTGATGCTCTCCCAGAGCTGATCTAGTGTGAACTATATACACGGTCAAGGCTCCTAAACTCTCAGGGAACATACTATTGTTGCAGCATCAGGTGGTGTAGCTACAGCAGCACGCAAGCTGTCAGGAGCTCGCGCAACACAAACAGAGACAAGGAAGCAATAATAGCTTTCACTAGGCCAAACGAGGGCAGGCGTTTCCCAAACACGACACAACTACCACACACGCACAGTAGACCCCGAGAGACCGCCGCAAACGAGACCCATGAAGATCCAGAGTCTCCGAGTCTCAGAGACCCAGAGGCCTCCGACAAGTCGCAGACCATCCAACCATCCCCAGAACATGGCTCGAACGTCTACTACGCCGAGCACCAGCTCGACACGACAGTATTGTACAGTGCTGGTAACACATAGATACACGACAGCAACCCGTACACACCACAGGAAGCGGGTCGGAAGAGAAAGCCGTTGTTCAGAAGCCTCCACGATCGAGACACGACAACATAAAACACCCAGGACCACTCACACCACCACGAACAGACGCATCCACAGAAAGCTACTAGCAGACTGATTCCGTAAGAAAAACTCCCAGACGAACCCTCAAGGTGTGCAGACTATCCCAAGACAAATCCAGAGTACCCGTGATGAGACCAGAGCCCAGGCTTTTTCTAGAATGCATTACAATCCAACTAGTGATTAGAGACGATCCACAGGTTACCTTACTTGCCAATACAATTTGCCAGAATTAACAGACTTCAGAAGCCCTGCCCTCACTCTCTGGCAGAGAATTGCTCCAGAACCATTGTGTCGATAGAGAACCCTCGTGAGAGATAACGCTCAGAAGCCTTCCAGAGGCTTCTCGTAGAGCTTCCCAAGAACGATGTGTGCCAGTACATTGCCTAAGAGAAGCTCAGAAAGAACGTGTCGTCCGAGACCTCAGATGACTCCGCTCAGAGTTCACGAGAGCCTGGGAGAGAAGAGCCCCAGACGCCAAGACATGTCCAGAACGAGTGCCAGAGCGTCCGGACTGCTCAGGTAGAATCGCCGACACTACCTCTAGCTCTGATGACAGTGTCCAGAACCTCCGAGACGCTCCGAGAAGGCGAGGAATAGCGCAGACCATGGAGAGCGGTCTGGCGAGTAGAGAGATCACAGGGACCGCTCAGGCGGAAGATACTAGATCCGTGAGCAGAAGACAAAGAGAGATATCTTTATGATTCATGGCTAGAAGGACACCAGGAAGTAGATTGCTCATGGAGACGCTCAGAGTCCTCATAGACTTATGCAGGAGCAACCAGATAAATTACAGGCAAGTGTTCCTAAGAAGCACGCAGAAAAGAGATCTTCTTCTAGAGTTCGACATATACATCCAGAAGAACCCCCAAAGAAAGAAGAAGCCTTTCGACGTAGCTTCCGCACGATGTCTCAGCACGTGTGCGTGCTACGGTGTAGTACGGATCTCATGAGACCTCAGCGCATGGTAGACCGCGCTATCGTTCTCGCGCATGTGCTCGCAGTACCTATGGGTGGGTGGACGTCATTGCCTCATCTCCAGACAACATAGCGCAATACCCCTCATGGACTGAGTGTCGCCTACTAGTATCTAATCTACGTTCCAGTACGCGTGGGCCAGGGACATATTCCGACACCAGTTCAATCGGCATACACCAACGAGCTCCCATGAGTCCAGACATCCACTAATCCACCAGCACTCTGACCACCCCCTCCACAGACATCCTCAGACATACCACATCCCCGCGACAGACAAACTCCTTACCCGAGCACAATTCAAGGAGCTCCACTAATAAGCAATACCCACATGCCTTATCCAGACATCCAGAGCTCCAGAGCTCCAGACATCCAGAGACCCAGACACCCAGAGACCCAGAGCTCCAGAGATCCAGACATCCAGAGCTCCAGAGCTCCAGACATCCAGACATCCAGACATCCAGACATCCAGAGACCCAGAGCTCCAGACATCCAGACATCCAGACATCCAGACATCCAGACATCCAGACATCCAGACCTCCAGACCTCCAGACATCCAGACATCCAGAGCTCCAGACATCCAGAGCTCCGGACATCCAGACATCCAGACATCCAGACCTCCAGACCTCCAGACCTCCAGACATCCAGACATCCAGAGCTCCAGACATCCAGACATCCAGAGCTCCAGACATCCAGACATCCAGACCTCCAGACCTCCAGAGCTCCAGACATCCAGACATCCAGAGCTCCAGACATCCAGAGCTCCGGACATCCAGACATCCAGACATCCAGACCTCCAGACCTCCAGACCTCCAGACATCCAGACATCCAGACATCCAGAGCTCCAGACATCCAGACATCCAGACATCCAGACCTCCAGACCTCCAGACCTCCAGACATCCAGACATCCAGAGCTCCAGACATCCAGAGCTCCGGACATCCAGACATCCAGACATCCAGACCTCCAGACCTCCAGACCTCCAGACATCCAGAGATCCAGACATCCAGACATCCAGAGCATCCAGAGACCCAGAGATCCAGACATCCAGACATCCAGACATCCAGACATCCAGACATCCAGACATCCAGAGACCCAGAGACCCAGAGACCCAGACATCCAGACACCCAGAGCTCCAGACACCCAGAGACCCAGAGCTCCAGACATCCAGACATCCAGAGACTCCAGACATCCAGAGCTCCAGACATCCAGACCTCCAGAGCTCCAGACATCCAGACATCCAGACATCCAGACATCCAGAGCTCCAGACATCCAGACATCCAGACAGAGCTCCAGACATCCAGACATCCAGACCTCCAGACCTCCAGACATCCAGACATCCAGAGCTCCAGAGCTCCAGAGCTCCAGACATCCAGACATCCAGACATCCAGACCTCCAGACCTCCAGACATCCAGACATCCAGAGCTCCAGACATCCAGAGCTCCGGACATCCAGACATCCAGACATCCAGACCTCCAGACCTCCAGACCTCCAGACATCCAGACATCCAGAGCTCCAGACATCCAGAGCTCCGGACATCCAGACATCCAGACATCCAGACATCCAGTCCTCCAGAGCTCCAGACATCCAGAGCTCCAGACCTCCAGAGCTCCAGAGCTCCAGACATCCAGACATCCAGACATCCAGAGACCCAGAGACCCAGAGACCCAGAGCTCCAGACATCCAGACATCCAGACATCCAGACATCCAGACATCCAGAGACCCAGAGACCCAGAGACCCAGACATCCAGACACCCTCCACCCTCTACCCTCTACCCTCACCCTCCACCCCTCCAACCTCCACCCTCCCCCTCCACCCCAGCCTCCAGCCTCCAGCCGCCGCCCTCCGCCCTCCAGCCTCTACTCTCCACCCTTTACCCTCTACCCTTCACCCTCCACCCTCCACCTCTCCCACCCTCCACCCTCCACCCACCGGCCCCAGCTGAAGTCTTGTGTTGGGATCAACTGGTTGTTTCTCTTTCATAGCCTCACGTATCCTGCAGAGGGCCGGGGCTGGGCTTTAGCATTGGAGTGTGTACGTGTGTGTGTTGATGTGTGTGTGTGTGTACGTGTGTGTGTGTGTGTGTGTGTGTGTGTGTACGTGTGTGTGTGTGTGTGTGAGTGTGTGTGGTGGGACAGTGAGGGAGAGCGAGGTTGAACCGGAGGTGCCGGTGGCTGGCTTAAACCTCACAGTGGAATGGGCGAGCACAGCGAGAGGGAGAGAGAGAGGGGAGTGGAGGGGGAGAGAAGGGGCTAGAGGGAGAAAAGAGAGACAGAGAGAGAAGGGGGAGAGAGGGAGAAGAGAGACGTGAGGGAGCAGAGAGAGGGGGAGAGAGTGGGAGAGAGAGAGAGCGGTGGAGAGAGAGAGAGAGAGACAGGGGGGAGAGAGAGAGAGAAGGGGGGGGAGGGAGAGAGGTGAGGAAAGGGGGGGGAGAGAGAAGGGGATGAGGTGGAGAGAGAGAGATGAGGGAGAGAGAGAGAGAAAGGGGGGAGAGAGAGAGAGAGAGGAGAGAGAGAGGGGAGGGCTGGTGTTGACCCACTGATCTCTCCAGTTAAGGGGCTTCCTCTGGCGGATTAGAATTATGAAACCATGCGTTTGTTTTCTGAAGAGAGTTATGCCTTCATTCATCTCCCGTGTGCGGTGGGTCACAATGGGGGTGGTGGTGTGGGTGGGGTGGAGGCGGGTGGAGGCGGTTGGGGTGGAGGCGGTTGGGGTGGAGGTGGGTGGTGAGTGACCTTAAAGACTGCTTTTTTAATTAGGCCATTCTACAGCGGTCAGCCCCTTTGTTCCAGCACACAGCGAGGGAGTAATATGCTTACGGCGCTGTGAGGAGTGTGTGTGTGTGTGTGTGTGTGTGTGTGTGTGTTGTAGTTGTGTGTGTGTGTGTGGTTGTGTGTGTGTGTCGGGGGGTGAGGGGGGGGGTGGGGGGTCGGGTATAAGTCAGTCAGTGAAAGGAAAGAAAAAAAATGAGCATAGAGGGAAATAGAAGGAGAATGAGGCATGCTCTTCCATGCGTGTCCATGTACGTATGTATTCTGTGTGTGTGTGTGTGTGTGTGTGTGTGTGTGTGTGTGTGTGTGTGTTGACTGTGTGTGTGCGTGCATGTCTCACGTGCACACCCGCAGCGTGCATTCAGATCAATTTGTAGAGTGCATGCTTTGTGCATTGTGGTGGCTGTGACTACAAAGGTCGCTGATTAACTGGACATTGTGATGTAATGCCCTGTAATACATTTATATTATGCACAGGGGTGGAGAGAGAGAGACGAGAGAGAGAGAGAGAGAGAGAGAGAGAGAGAGCGAGAGAGAGAGAGAGAGAGCATAGCCCTGCTGGTAACAGTAGTTCTCTCCCTCAGCTCTGCACAGCAGGAACAGACTTCGTATTTCGTAATTTATTCGTACAGGAGCAGCCACCGTGACGGATATATGCATTAATTGGTGTGTGTGTGTGTGTGTGTGTGTGCATGTGTTGTGACGTGCATGTGGATGTGTATGTGCGTGCAGATGTGCGTGTGTGTGTGTGTGTGTGGTGTGCGTTTGTGTTGTGTGTGTCTTGCTGATTTTGCCAGAGGAGAGGCAGAACAACATAATGAAGCACAGGAGGAGCCTGGGAACGCTAAGGGCTAGCGTTACAGGTAAGGGATCCCAGCCAGCGCAGAGACCAGAGACGACTCCAACAAGCTGCTTTTACACCACGGAGAGGGAATTTGTGGATACAGGTACGGGCCAAAGAACTGGCCACCTTGTATATCTCTCTCTCTCACTCTCTCTCTCTCTCCCACTCTCTCTCTCTCTCTCTTTCTCTCCTTTCCTCCTTCCTCTCTCTCCCTCTCTCTCTCTCTTCCTCCCTCCCTCTCTCCCTCTTCCTCTCCCTCTCCTCCTCCTCCCTTCTCTTCCTCTCTCTCCCTCACTCTCTCTCTTTCTCTCCCTCTCTATCGGCTCTCTCTCTCCCCCTCCCTTTCTCTTCCCTCCCTCTCTCTCTCTCCATCCCTCTCCCTCCCTCTCTCTCTCCCCCTCTCTCCCTCTCCCTCCCCTCCCTCCCTCTCCTCTCTTCTCTCCCTCCCTCCCTCCCCCCATCTCTCTCTCTCTCTCTCTCTCTCCCTCCTCTCTCTTCCTCTCTCTCTCCCTCCCTCTCTCCCCCCTCTCTCTCTCTCTCCTCCCCTCCCCTCCCTCTCCCTCCCTTCTCTCTCTCCTCTCCCTTTCTCTCTCTTCCCTCTCTCTCTCTCTCTCTCTCTCTCTCTCTCTCTCTCTCTCTCTCTCTCTCTCCTCTCTCCTCTCTCCTCCCTCTCTCTCTCTCTCTCTCTCTCCTCTCTCTCTCCCTCTCTCTCCCTCCTCTCTCTCTCTCTCTCCCGCTCTCCCTCTCCTCTTCTCTCTCCCTCTCTCCCTCCATCTCTCTGCCCTCTCCCTCTCCCTCCCTCTCTCTCTCAAATCTCTCCCTCCCTCTCTCCCTCTTGCCTCTCTTTCCCTCCTTCTCCCCCCCCTCTCTCTCTCCCTTCTCTCACTGGGGCGAACAAACATTTATTTGCACCGTAATGAAGGCCAGGGGGGGAAAAACGAAGAAAACCCATAAAAAAAACATTGGACTTTTACGAACACAATTACTGAAAACAAACAATAAAAAAGCGAAGGACGGAGAAAAAAAAAAGAGGAAATTATTAGGATGATTTAGAGACATGACAGCACTTTTTGTCTGCGTGTAAACCTCTTACGTAATTGTTCCGCGCTAATATAACTTTATTTTAATTTTTTATTAAACTCCAGCTGGCGAGAGGGAAAATTAAAAAAGAATGAATGAGAAGTGAGGAGGATTCGTACGGAGCACTCAACGGTACGAGGTAATGGTGATTTATAGGCGACGGATAAGACGGAGAGGAGAAAGTCTTGGCAGAGCTGGACGTCTCGATAGTCCTCCCTTCCTCTCCTCCATCATATAATTAGCACTTGGCCGTCCCCTCTCGCCATCTGCGTCCACTAAGATAGTAAATAAGTGCACGAGTACAGGCAGCAAGTACACGAGTACACGAGTACACGGAGTACACAGAGGACACGGAGTACACAGAGGACACGGCAGTACACAGTACGCAGTGTTTCCATTCAATTGTCAAGTTCAAATTCCAAAATGCACATGCAAGGATTCAAATCACGACGCAAATTCCTTCCTAACTTGGTTTAAAGCGAATAAATTGGGCGACGCAAAAGTGTAGTTTCGAGTTAGCGAGGAAGACGTTATCGCTAAATAAACAGGCGGGTTTGCAAAACCGAAGCCAAAAACATTGCTCGCCGCTTTGAGTCGGAGAGACTGAGGAATATTTTCTACGTGAGGGTGCCTGCTGTCGTTGGTTGCTGACGGACATTTTTACGGGAATATCCGGGAAAGCAGGACAGTGGAAACAGCTGATCGGTCAAGTGTCCCTTAGGTCAGAACATACTGTAGTGAGGGGGGTTGAGTCACACAAGCCCCTCCTCCATCATCCCACACAGGCCCCTCTCCATGCATCCTCACACACAGGCCCCTCCTCCATCATCCACACAACTTTATTGATCCCCCCCCCCCCCCCCCGTAAGCTCCGATAAGGCTCAAGGTGTGTAAAACAAGATGACCGAGGCCCCCCAAAAACCTGTGACCTTCCTCAAGCCGTCTGAGTGTGGGGGGGCTTTGATCCCCCGTCTCCCTCATTATCCACAGTTTCAGGTCAGCGCTGGGTTCTCTAGCGGAGGACGGGGGGGTGAAGTGACCGCCAACCGGCAAACCGATTGATCGCAGGAGCCCAGAGAAGCCCCGCCTCCCGCCCCCCCCTTTCCCCCCCATACCCGTAAGTTCTCCTGTGATGTAGGACACGAGAGGGGAGTGCGTCACGCCATATTAGGGGCCCCTTGTGGCCGGCCCTCCAAAGTTCCCTCCCAAAACAAGACCAGGGTAGTGAGTGCGGCAGTTCTGTTCCGCGGGCCGCGTGTTTGCGTTGCGAGTTTGAAAGTTGCTCGAAAGTCATTCGAATGTTGGAAGTCAGACTTTTTTGGGCTTCTTCGTGGGTTTTGTGTGTGTGTGTGTGTGTGTGTGTGTGTGTGTTGTTTTCTGAGATTGTTCGACTGATTAATCCATGTGTGTGTATATATTTATGTTAATACCTCTCGAAAGGCTTTTCCCTTTCAAACGGAATCGTACATTTCTTGCTGCTTTTCTAAGATCGTTTAGCTGATCTTTATGAGTTTATATTATGGTAATGCCATTTGGAGTTTTTTTTTTTCCCCCCTTTTTAAATGAAAGGTTACGAGCTAGTTAGCCTCTGAAACGGCTGATGGGAAGATTATGGTTCGAAACACATAATCTAATTTGAGAAGCAATGTTTATGCCAAACAATGGCATAAACAGTTTGGGACAAAAAGATTAAACAGCGACGCTTGCCAAAATTCTGATCAAAACCACAGTGTCCAATTCATAGCCCACTAAAGTACAAGTCACCATCAACCAATAACAACAACAAGCATTCTACTGTTTTTTTTACGTCCGCTGCCTGGAAGAGATCGCATTTTTGCAACCCAGCACCCAGAAGGCAGCATCCTGACCGCCCGGAGCGCTGACCGACCAATCGAAGGAAAACCTTTCAGGAAATGACCTCACAATCATTCCGTTGGACCCAACGACAAATCTGTGTCTTACAATTAGGATCACGGAAGAAGAAGATTGAATATTTTCCCGGTTATTTCGCAAAAGTTGTTTTCCTGCGAAATACTTAACGTCCGCTGCTCCTGGCTACCGAAACGCCGACGTGTGCGGTTTGTTGGGTTGTTTGTGTTTCTGTCAGTTTCGTCGGGATCGTTATTTATTTTTTTTCGCGATAACGATCTGAAACGAGCAAAATCTAATATAAAACGCTGATTTTTTTCCCGCCGCGTGTCGACAAACGCGGGCACATGTGTGTTTCCGTGCGGCGACGTCGTCACCGTCAACGGCGACGCGGACGCCCAGACTCCCGCGTGTCAGTTACACGATGCTAATGATTACACGGCGGGACTTCTGGCTGACAGCCGGGCTCACAGCTCACAGTCCTACCCACGACCCATCCCCCCCCCCTCGGAAATGGATAAGAAAGAAAGAAAGAAAGAAAGAATAAATGGCGGGAACATGGGAGAGCGTTCATATACCGAACCGCACGGACGTCGAGACGCCTCCCGTTGGCGTTAACGTTCGTGTCACCTGACACTGAAGCCCTCTGTGTGTGTGTGTGTGTGTTGGTGTCAGCTGGAAGCACGAGGAGACAAATGATTGCCGGCGGTAATTTCTTCT
>PIJE02004484.1:0-5000 GCA_002895965.2 Coryphaenoides rupestris | reverse complement strand
ACACACACACACACACACACACAGAACCATCACACACACTACACAGTGAAGGAGGCCCCCTGACCTGAGAGTGAGGGGAAATTAAGTAAGAGGAGAAGACTAATGAACAAGGGTCCTCGCAGGCCAAGCATTCACCAAGGGCTAAGCGTAATGAACACCCAGAAGCAGGTGTGCTGATCCCAGACACTCTGCACGCACACGCACATTGAGGCAGCGACAACACGCCACACCGTGCAAGCAAAGCGAAGCAACATATCCAGCACACACACACACGCGTGTCATGCAAGCAAGCACATAATCCCAGCACACACCACAACAACACACGTACGCGACGCAATTCACCCATCAAGCAAGCACACAACACACAGCGCACACACGCAAGCACATAGACCACAACGTGCACGCATGGCACACACCGCACGGCAGCAGCATCGCAACAAGCACATAACACCCAATTGGCCAACACAAACACATCACACACTACCAACACACAGACAAACAGACCACCACACACACAATGCAAGCAAGCACATACACACACACCACATACACACACACACACACACACAGACACACATTCTATCAAACACACTCACACACACATGCAAGCAGCACATACACAACATACACATACACACACAGACACACACAAAACACAATATTTTCATTCCAACAGCAGTTCATGCACAGACATACTCCTATATGTGTGCGTATGTGTGTTGTATGTGTGTGTGGTGTGTGTAGTGTGTTGTGTGCTGTGGTTGTGTGGGTGTGTGTGTTGTGGGTGTTTGTGCGCAGCGTGGTGCGTGCTCAATCGTGCATGAGCACACCATGTGGATTGAGTACACGCTCACAATGTTGAACAGACGAGGCCGGCCTGGGTGCTATATCCTTTGATGATAATCACTTCATCTCACCTGCGCCCCCCACTTCCTACTGTCTCTCAGAGATACATACTACATACATTTACATACATCTCATACACACATTTACATACATTAACATCCATACATACATAACTACATCCATGACGATACTATTACAGATACTGTAACATAGCAAATCAACAACATACATACATAGCACATTATACATACATACATACATAACATCAGTATACAATACATCCATACATCATACATCCATACAATCCATACATACATACAACATACATACATACATACACACATCCACACATAACATACTACATATACATACTACATACATTACAGTCACATAATACTACATACATACAGTGCTGGTTTCCTCTAGTGCTCTGCGTTGTTTGCTTACATACACAATACAATACATACAAGTACAACATGAATACATATACATTACATACATCGCATACATACATAATACATACATATCTACATACATCATACATACATACATAAAAACATACATACACACATCCATACATAACATATATACTATATACATACCAGTACATAGCATCACATAAAGCAACCCATGTACATTACATCCATACAATCCATACATCCATCCATACAATACATTACATACATATCAGTACAACATACACAACTCCATCACATACATACATTGACAATTATACATACATCACATACAATACACACATATACAGAGTACATAGCATACATACATACATTAATAATCAGCATACATTACATACCTACATACATACATACATACATTACATTACATACATACATACATAATACAGGAAGAACCACTCCACACAGCCACCTCCACCTCACATCCACCATCTTCCTCCACCACCATCACCGACCCACCTCCTCCAGCACACCACTTACATCCAGTTCAGTACTGCAGTTGTAGCGTTGGCTGCGCGGGGGGAGAGCGGGGGTATCGGGTTCACGAATCTGAGAGGGGGGGGAGAGGGAGAGACAGAGAGAGAGAGAGGAGGAAAGAGAGAGACAGAGAGAGATGAGGGTAGAGAAAGACACAGAGAGGGAGGGGGGAGAGAGAGCTGAGGAGGATAGAAGGATGAGATGAGAGATACGAGCGAGAGAGGGGGGGGGGGAGAGACAGACAGAAGAGAGAGAGAGAGAGGAAGAGGGGAGGGTGGCCATCGTTCGGAGAATCAGGGTCTAGTGGATCGCTCATCACATGAGATGCAGACAGACAGCCAGCATGCAGATCTTTAACATCGCCACCTGCAGCAGCGAGCGCATAGAACAGGCAGCACTAGTAGCAGTCAGAACAGTGCAGCAGTCAGAACAGCACATGGTAGAACAGCAGCAGCAGCAGCAGTGTGGAAAGCACCTAAGCTTGCAGGCGGATCCACTAAGAGGAAGGATATTGGAGGAAGTCATCGCGAGGAAGGCTGGGAGCGTTGTCCATAATGTTTGCGCTTGGAGTTTACATTCCGACTGCTCTAAAAGTCAGTAGAGTAGCAGATTGTGGCCATCTTTTTTTCCTTGCTTTATTTTTAATTCCTATTACGTCTGTGTCCTGTTTTGCTGGGATTAATAAGTACTAGTACTCATCTTATAACGTTAAGTACAATGTCATGTCATGAATTTCCACGTAAGAAGTCGATCAATATGTTGAAAGTTCAAGTTTACTACAACTATGGCTAGTAAGCCATAGCTCCTGTTTAGTACAAATCAGAGAAAGGATATTATGTTGGTAATAATAAAATAATAATACTAAGCAGACTAATGCATAATATTCTAACATTATAACGATGCTTACTCAAACACTGAACTAAACATTTTTAAAACCCTGTCTCTCCACTAACACATGCCTGACTGAATGTTCAGGTCAACGTGAGCGGCGCTGTCTCTCGGTAGACGTGCGAAGACGTTCCCGCCCTTTCCGAGTCTCCGATGGCGCGAGGAAACCTTCGCCCTTATTTCCTGGAAGCGCCAGATACGGCCCGGCGCCGGAAACGCCGACCGTTTCTGGCTGCGTTTCGTTGTGTTTTTATGGCTCCGTTAAGCGAACGTTTAATTCTTCTGAAAAGTCGGAGAGAGAGAGAGAGCGAGAGAGAGAGGAGAGAGAGAGAAGAGAGATGGAAGAGAAATGAGAAGAGAGAGAGGGGGGAGAATGGAGAAAAGAAGGGGAGCGAGGGGAAGGAGATGGAGAGAGAGAGAAGAGAGAGAAGAGAGAGAGCAGAGAGAGAGAGAGATGGAGAGGAAAGAGAGAGAGGGGGGAGATGGGAGAGAGAAGGGAGAAGATGGGGAGAGGCCAGAGTGGAGAGAGAGAGTGAGAGAGTAGAGACGAGAGGAGACGCGAGAGAGAGCGCAACACTAATACGGCTGCCAGCCGGGCGAGCGCTCTGTTTAACGGATTATTTTTTCCTTTTCTGTAACAAAAGCGAACGCTCCGGGGCTTTTCTCCTTCTCTCCGGGGGTCAGGTTAAAGGCCGCGCCTCCCGAAATATAAGTTTTTATGAATCCTAATAACAGTGAAGCCTTGGGGTGACAAAACCAATCATCATGGATCGCTCTTTCCTTCCAATCAATTGAGGAAATTAATTCACTTGTCCAAAGTCCCTCAGTTTTTCTCTTGGTTTTTTTTACGAGCTGGCGTAAGTATACGCCATGAACACAACAGATTGCTATCTGCGCGTGTTCCCAGTGGAAACAAATGTACGGAATAACTCATAAGTAAGGTCACGATAACCACCTATAAAACGTTGCTGCGTGATATTGTGTGTTGTGTGTGGTGTGGTGTGTGTGTGTGTGTGTGTGTGGCAGGTTTACCCGCTTGCTACCGACAGCGGACCGGGAGAGAAGGCTCGCGCAGCGAGCTCGACCGAGCGCTTTTAACGGATTTTGCGACTTTACGACGACGCCGTCGTTGCTACCCCAGAAAACCTTGACGTCCTCGGCGGTAAACCAACGGTACGATCCCCCCTCACGCGCCTTCCTCCCTACTTTGGTGGATTGCTTTACTGCCGCCGGCTTGAGTCTCGTCTGTGACTTAAGGGCCGTACGGCGCTCTCCGCAAAATCATCCCTCATTGTTTTCCCGCTCGCTCCGCGCAGCACACACCCCCCCGCACACCCCGCCCCATATTATACAGAACGAAGAGCGGACGCCTGCAATTAGTAGTAACAGCTTTTATCAAAGAGTTTTAACAGTATCGCCTTACAGTTCACCCCATTCATACGCCGACGGCGTGATCGACCACGCAAGGAAACCAACACGTCGGGAAAAGTTAGGGTTAGGTGGTGTTCCTTCTCAGGGACACCTCGACCTAGCTCGCGAGGCGGGGAAGGCCGGGACGAACCGCAACTCTTCCGTTCGTTTTGCCAGACGACCCGCATCTTATTACCTCCTGACTGCTGCTGGCCCGCCTTGACTCCCTTGGCGCCTCGCCTTCGTTTCACATCTTGTTGTTTTCGTGTTCGCTGCAGAGAGGTTCTGCGGGAACACGCGTTCATCGATCTGTCCGCCCACACTGAAGATCGAGGAAACATAAGCGGCGACATTGATCGAGTATTCAAGTGTGTGTTGCATGTGTGTGTGTGTGTGTGTGGCGTGTGGTGTGTGGTTGTGTGTTGTGTGTCTCACAAGCAGGGCCGGAGAAACCTGATGCATGAGTAGGGTTCACAGTCGGAGCCTAATAGATTGCAAGCCCCTCCAGGGGGCTTTGGGAGGGGGCGGGGGAGGGGGGGCGGGGGGGGGGGGGTTTCAAAACGTGCCACAACAAAGTCAACATGTTTTCTGTGTGTTGCTTTCGTTCTCCTTTTTCTCGCGCGTCCCGACGACTAGGAAATTAATCCCCGACTTTCAAGATGGAGCGAGAAGTTGGCAAGGGGTGAATAACCAAACCCTACCTGCAACATAACGCGAAGTCGCGTACCACACAAAACAGCAAAGACATGTGCATAAACACACACACACGCACACACACACACACACGACAAGACGTGCAACGCACGCACAGACCACACATCACACACAGCAACCGTACACGGCAGACGTGCATGCACACACAATGTGCACACACCATATACACACACACGGTTCACAAATCAA
>PIJE02004483.1:7500-22500 GCA_002895965.2 Coryphaenoides rupestris | reverse complement strand
TCTGCCCTGCGAGAGGAGGAACGTCTCGTCTGGGTAGCAGAGAGTTTTGTGTTTAATTGTCTGACGCCTGCTTCCTGGGTGTCTTATTATGGGATGCCGTGTGACTCTTCAATTAGCACCTTGCTAACGAGGCATAATGATGTCTTTACGGTTTTTGTGGACATTATCCTCTGGCGTCTGGTCGATCTCGAAGCAAGTACATCTGTATGATCTGTTAACGCGTACAACACAGGAGACACCTTTGTCACAGAGGGGTGAAGCGTGTCGGAGACAGATTATCGCTCATTAAGTTCATTATGGGTCTGCTGAAAGTCATGAGATACGCCCGTGTTCACCCGTGTTCACCCGTGTTCACACTATCAAGGCCTTTAAAAAGTCCAACTGTCCAGGTGGAGCCGAGGCATCACAGAGTCTCACAGACTCTCTGTGAGACTCTGTGAGACTCTCACAATCATCTTATTGTGTTATATGGTCGGTGTTCATTGGACGGAAGCTCCTTTGACAAGTAGAAACGGTGACATTTGTTGTTTCAGGCAGGAGTAGGCAGGCAGGTGTTCTCGTGGAGTGTATGCAGTACACGGTGGTCCACTAGGGGCAGTGTGGTGCTGCTGATTACTGTTGAGTTTCTCACAGCAATGTGAGTTCATGTGAAGGGAAGCCACAGCAGAACTCAACACACTGAAACCCCAAATGAAATAAACTACAAATCCCAACCAACGTGTGTGTGTCTGAGAGACACGCCCACCCATGCACGCACACACACACACACACACACACACACTGTCCTCAGGATCAGATAAGAAGAGGCTTGTAACGTGACCACAGAGACAGGGTTGCCCGGATCAATAAAGACCGCAGGTGACCGGTGTGTGTGTGTGTGTGTGTGTGTGTGTGTGTGTGTGTGTGTGTGTGTGTGTGTGTGTGTGTGTGTGTGTGTGTGTGTGTGTGTGAGTGAGTGTGTGTGTGTGTGTAAACAACAGTTTACTGTAGGTACACCAGCGTACATGCACATCTGGCGTGTGTGTGTGCGTGTGTGTGTGTGTGTGTGTGTGCGTGCATGCGTGTGTGCGTGTGTGTGTGTCCACATGTGTTAGTGGGTCCTCCCCATGCAGGCGGTGCTGCTGTTGCTGCTGCTGCTGCAGAGACAGACCTGCAGCGTCCACAACGTTCAGACGCAGTAAACACAACAATAAGCACACAGCAGGCCGGCACTATGTTAACACACCCTGTCTGCTTTTAGAAAGACACCTGACTCTGTACCCTCGGCTGTGTTCTTAGCAGCGTGGTGTGAGTGAGGTGTGTGTGTGTGTGTGTGTGTGTGTGTGTGTGTGAGAGAGAGAGAGAGAGAGAGAGAGAGAGAGAGAGAGAGAGAGAGAGAGAGAGAGAGAGAGAGAGAGAGTGTATTATGATGTGTGATTCTCAGCCACAGTGTGTCCCTGTTTAAAGGAGACGTCTCAAAAGTTCTGCCGGTCCCAAAAGTTCCTTGTGCCAGTGTGTGTGTGTATGTGTGTGTGTGCCAGTGTGTGTGTGTGTGTGTGTGTGTGTGTGTGTGTGTGTGTGTGTGTGTGTGTGTGTGTGTGCCAGTGTGTGTGTGTGTGTGTGTGTGTGTGTGTGTGTGTGTGTGTGTGTGTGTGTGTGTGTGTGCCAGTGTGTGTGTGTGTGTGTGTGTGTGTGTGTGTGTGTGTGTGCCAGTGTGTGTGTGTGTGTGTGTGCCAGTGTGTGTGTGTGTGTGTGTGTACTCCGTGTGGCGAGTGAGTGAGAGAGCGACAGCAGAGAGATTTATTCTGTGTAGTCGACTCTTTCTAACACATCCAATCAGTAAACTAGCATAACACAGAGGCAGTTCATTTTCACTACATTCATTTTGGGGGTTTTCTTGATACAAACCACAAATTAATATTTATTTTAACTTGTCCCTTCTATGACTTTTATTATTCCGTAAAGTGAGAAGCGATCCCTTAACACGTTTATTTGTGTTGTTCTTTTCATGTCCTTATCTTTGTTATGTTGGTTTTCATTGTTCTGTCCTGTGTGTTTCTTCACTGCATTCTCATATTTGATTCTGCATCTTTCATACCAGCAGCCATGAGCATATCATATGCAATCCAATGCCATATTATTATTATTATTATTATTATTATTATTATTATTATTATTCTTTATTTTGGTGTTGGTTTTCCATTGTATTGCTTCTGTTTTAATGTTTAGTTGTGGTATGTTTCGGTTGTTGGTTTCTTTTTACCATCCCTTTTTTATTCTATATTATTTTTATTTCTTTATGTTGTAGGATCAAAGAAGAACCAAAGCCTCAGCCTGCACAGTAAGTAAACCGCATTACCCAGAGTGCACTTGGCTTTGCCATGTCCTCTTCCTGTCGGTGGGTGCTGCTGTGCGCTTCACATTGGCTTCCTCCTCCTCCTCCTCTGACTGGGAGAGAAAATGTAGGAGAGCTCATTGATTTCACCGAAAACCGTGACTTTTATTTTATTTGCATTTATTCACGTTTTGGGTTTTTTTCAGCAATGAAAATGAATTGTCAACCATGAGCAAAAAACCGATGTACTTTTAGTGAAATCAATGATGACTTTTTGGCTTTTTCTTCTTCTTCTTCTTCTTCTTCTTCTTCTTCTACCATTTGGTCCAATAAGGCCCCTCTGACCTCTGACCTCTGCCCTCCCCCTTTGTGCTGGGTTTCAATATGGCCGCCTTTCTACATCCAGTAGCTCATCTGCATTCTGATTGGCTTGTGTGGCGTCCCACTACGACATGCACCTCCCCTCTGCTGTACCGTGCCTCTGACCGTGACTCCTCCTCGCTAGACCACCGTGACTCTGTTGGAAGCTTTCAGTTTTAGTGGCAGCAGCAACAACCAACCCAATCATCTGTGTTGGCTGTGGAGCTCAAACCTCCGTCCTGGACCCTTATCCCTGTATGTCTGCCAGGACTCACAGCGTTGTTCTGATTCTTACTAACGTAGCTGCTTGTATGATTGTATGATTCTTCTTCTTCTTCTTCTTCTTCTTCTTCTTCTTCTTCTTCTTCTTCTTCTTCTTCTTCTTCAACGTTCTGACCTACAACCATGTCTCTACCTACAGTATATCTCTCTGACCCTATCTCTCTCTCTCTTCTGTCTCTACCTATCTTTCTCTCTCTCTCTTTCTTCTCTCTACCTGTCTCTCTGTCTCTTCTGTCACTCCCTCTCTTCTCTCTCTCTCCTCTCTCTACATATCTCTCTCTCTCTCTCCTCTCTCTCTCTTCTCTCTCTCTCTCTCTCTCTTCTCTCTCTCTCTCTCTTCTCTCTTCTCTCTCTTCTCTCTCTCTCTCTCTTCTGTCTCTCTCTCTCTCTCTCTCTCTCTCTCTCTCTCTCTCTCTCTCTCTCTCTCTCTCTCTCTCTCTCTGTCTCTCTGACTCTCTCTGCCTCTGTCTCTGCTCTCTCCCTGCCTGTCTCTGTCTCCTCCCCTCCTCTCTCCTTCTTCTGACCCCGCCCCCGTCTTCTGACCCCCCCGTCTTCTGACCCCGCCCGTCTTCTGACCCCCCGTCCTTCTGACCCCGCCCCGCCTTCTGACCCGCACCCTAGTGTCTTCTGACCCGCCCCGTCTTCTCACCCCACCCTCTTCTGACCCCGCCCCCGTCTTCTGACCCCGCCCCCGTCTTCTGACCCCACCCTCTATTATGAGCCTCAGCCTGCCTCCTCCTCCTCCTCCTCCTCCTCGGTGCTCTGTGAGGCCCCTCCCACAATGCCAGAATGTTCCGGTCACAGTGTTGTTTGTTTATTTGAACAGGTGGTTTCCCTTTAGTGGGATCACTGAGCTGGTAAATAACGTTCTTCAGCCCCAGGAAAAGTCCAAAAATGACAAGGAGCCCGACACGTAAGTAACCAGCCCAGGCTCCGCCTCCCAACACCCCCCACACACCCCCCCCCCCCCCCCCCCCCCCTCTGTCTGAGGTCTCATAATAAAACTGATATGAAGGCTGCACATGTAGTGCTGCCACCCGGTGGCCACATAGTGTACTGTCACACCCGGGGAACAGCGTGCTCGCCGGTCGCCAGGGACGAGCATCTCTCTGCATCTCTTTATTAAAAACACTTTTAATAATTAAATTAAACACACTTATACTGTACTTACACAGACTTTCAGCACATATCTATAGTGATGGAATGTGAAACAAGATTCAAGAAGTTTAAATGTCTGTCTGTCTGACATACAGGATGTGCGGTGAACAATGAAACAGTGGCGATGCCCAGCGAAATGTGCAACAGAACAATACAATCCAATACAATCCAATATACACTAATTGGAGGGATCAGATCAAGAACTGTGGCCGGTAGATGCAGGCTAACAGCCAACGGGGCGTTTCTATAAGTGCTCAGAGGTACCTAGTTGTAGGTTCTGTCATATTTCCAAGCGAGGGGCTCAGGTTGCCCGGCGTATGTAAGGCGGGCGCCCGTGGCGGTCCAGGGGTAACACAGCTCCGGTTCGCAGGCGTGACAATGAGCTGCGTACGGTTACACAGCATGTCAGCTGTGGCGCTGGGGTGTTGGCGCTGCCCACCGCGTTTGACCCGGTGGGCAGCGCGACCCCGCCGTGGATGGACCCTGTGTGCTGTTCACCAGCTGCCCCACCTGACACACACACCACCTGAGCCGTGATGTCATGCCCCATGTGACCCCAGCTTCACAGTATTGCCTCACATTCACCCATTCATACACCGACGGTGGTGCCAACCATGCAAGGTAACAACCAACACGTCAGGAGCAGGTAGGGTTAGGTGGTGTCTTGCTCAGGGACACCTCCACACTTAGCTAGGAGGAGCAGGTAGGGTTAGGTGGTGTCTTGCTCAGGGACACCTCCACACTTAGCTAGGAGGAGCAGGTAGGGTTAGGTGGTGTCTTGCTCAGGGACACCTCCACACTTAGCGAGGAGGAGCAGGTAGGGTTAGGTGGTGTCTTGCTCAGGGACACCTCCACACTTAGCTAGGAGGAGCAGGTAGGGTTAGGTGGTGTCTTGCTCAGGGACACCTCCACACTTAGCTAGGAGGAGCAGGTAGGGTTAGGTGGTGTCTTGCTCAGGGACACCTCCACACTTAGCTAGGAGGAGCAGGTAGGGTTAGGTGGTGTCTTGCTCAGGGGACACCTCCCACACTTAGCTAGGAGGAGCAGGTAGGGTTAGGTGGTGTCTTGCTCAGGGACACCTCCACACTTAACTAGGAGGAGCAGGTAGGGTTAGGTGGTTGTCTTTGCTCAGGGACACCTCCACACTTAGCTAGGAGGAGCAGGTAGGTTAGGTGGTGTCTTGCTCAGGGACACCTCCACCACTTAGCTAGGTAACAACCAACACGTCAGGAGCAGGTAGGGTTAGGTGGTGTCTTGCTCAGGGACACCTCCACACTTAGCTAGGAGGAGCAGGTAGGGTTAGGTGGTGTCTTGCTCAGGGACACCTCCACACTTAGCTAGGAGGAGCAGGTAGGGTTAGGTGGTGTCTTGCTCAGGGACACCTCCACACTTAGCTAGGAGGAGCAGGTAGGGTTAGGTGGTGTCTTGCTCAGGGACACCTCCACACTTAGCTAGGAGGCGGAGCCCGGGGATCGAACCGGGAACCTTCCTGTTGCCAGACAACCGCTCTTATACCTCCTGAGCTATTGCCTGAGATCAAGAGTGTGTTTCCATGCTAGCATTTGCAGCCGTAGCTCACAGTCATGGAGTACATCTGTTTCCCGCCTCTCCCTCCTCGTGACGCCTGCCGTCGTGTTCCTCAACCATCGTGTGTTTTAAAGAGAGAACAGCAGCAGCCGCACTCTGCATGCATCCATGCTTTTGCGTTTCACGAGTTTGTATGCCACTGATAGGTAATAGTTAACTTGTGTGTCTTGGCATTATTAATAGTACTTAGCATTGCTTAGCGTATTGTATGTTCTTAGACGTTGGTAATGCACTCAGAATGACACGTCTGCTCTTATCTCAGCTATTATGCAGGCAACCTAGCAATTATGAAACTCGTTCTATTAACCCTCGTGACTATGAATTCTCTAAACCTGCTCTATTCATATCTTTATGTACCACAGTGATATATTGCTGCCTCTCCTTCAACAAATGTACTCTTTGTAAGTCGCTTTGGATAAAAGCGTCTGATAAATCCCCTAAATGTAAATGTAAATGTAAAGGTTAATATACTGTAGTGCTGTATTCCACCTTGTTGGCCGCTCCGCCACACAGATGTTGAATATTGATCGTTCCAGTATTGAGCTCCATGTGCTGTCTGTAGAGACCCTGTTGTGACCTTCAGCTGACTGCAGTGGCGGCGCTTCCACTGTGCGAGGCCACTTTTGGTAAAACATTGAACGGGTCCCAGAACGCCCCCAGAGCAACAGTATCATCGCTATTATCCTCCGGCGCAGATCCGTTCAACACGCCTACTTGCTAATCTCCAGCACGCTCCGGACAACGCTAATCCTCCTGCGAGGTCCTGAACGATGTGATGGAGCCACGTTCCGGTGCAGGGCAGGTCGCGGGGACTCCGGCGCGACACGCTCTGGCACACGCTCTGCACACGCTCTGCACACGCTCCGCACACGCTCTGCACACGCTCTGCACACGCTCAGCAATTACATGTCGGTTTTCGCCCCCCCCGCTGGTGCGTTGGACGGCGGACGAGGGCCCCACGTCGGGTCTCTCGCCGCCGGCCTTCTTCTTCTTCTTCTTCTTCTGCGTGGTAAACGAATACCCGGCAGCTGCTCAATAATTCACCGGCGCTAATGAATGTTGCAGGGGGGGACATGTGGGCCGAAACCAATTCTGATCGTCCATATTATGAAGTCAGCGTCGTGTTTGGTTTCCAGGGAGACCGACTCGATTGACACGTGTCATACAAAATGCATGCGAAGAGCTCGTAGTTCGGGTGTTTTTCACTGCGGTCTCTCGGGAACTGTTAGGACTCTGTCACCTCTTATCAGCCTGACTGGTCCCGAAGCTAGAGGAGCTGTGAGTCCATCTGTAGTACAAAGTGATGACCTACACTGATAAATATATATATATATACTGTCTATATATAGATATGGATAGCTATATATAGAGATATCTATACATATATAGATATATATAGTATATATATAGTTATTGAGTTATTTAGGAGACACTTTTATGGAGTGACAGACACAGGTCAAATCCGCAAAATTTGGGATTAGCCATCGTGTTCGAGGATGCTCAGGAATCGAACCCAGAACTCAGTCGAATCCCCGACCACCAGCATTGCCATACCACCAGCACCGCCAGCATCGCCATACCACCAGCACCGCCAGCACCACCTCCACCAGCACCACTACCACTACCTCCACCACCACCATCACCCACCACCACCACCTCCACCAGCACCACCATCACTACCTCCACCACCACCATCACCCACCACCACCACCTCCACCCGACGACTGCCGGCCCTTCCCCTGACTGTCCCAGTTCTCTGGCCTCGCCGCCGACCGCTGTCTCTCATGTGGTCTGTAGCGTTGGAGATTTGTGACGTATTTTTCGCGGGTGTGTTTCATATATGATGTCTCTCTGTCTCCGCGGCGCCGCCAGCGGGCGATCATCTGTCTCGCCTTACAGCCGGCCGCCGATATAGAAACACGGCCGCAAATGATTCATTAAACGCTGGAGGAAACCTGAGAAAGAGGAATTAAGTGATGTTCTTAAACTTGCAAATTTGATACACCGTCCCCCCGCCCCCCCCGCCCCCCCCGACACCCACACACACACACACACACACATACACACACACACACACACACACACACACACACACACACACACACACACACACACACACATACACACACACACACACACACACACTCACACACACACACACACACACACACACACACACACACACACCACACACACACACACACACACACACACCGATCTTTCAGCAAGGGGCGTGGCATCAAAAGTGTATCTGGGCCTGGATTTTAGCGGACAGTTTGCTTTTACTTTCAACAATGCTGCATCAGGGTAATTGGGAGAGTATTGACATTCTGTCCACAAAACAGAGGATTTAATTACACATATAGTACCACACACGCCCTTAACAATGAGTACATAACCACATAACCAGGTGAGGCTGCAGCCCCACCCACCCCAGACTCTAACTCGGCCAGGTGAGGCTGTAGCCCCACCCACCCCAGACTCTAACTCGGCCAGATGAGGCTGTAGCCCCACCCACCCCAGACTCTAACTCGGCCAGGTGAGGCTGTAGCCCCACCCACCCCAGACTCTAACTCGGCCAGGTGAGGCTGTAGCCCCACCCACCCCAGACTCTAACTCGGCCAGATGAGGCGAATTAAGCCATCCAGCCACCAAACACACACACTCACACACCTCTATTTTGTGTCGGTTGTACAAAATAAAAAAAGCCGAGAGTGAAAGAGTTAGTATCTATCTGATTGTGCTTGCGTTGCTCCATTTTAACCATACAGATTATTTCCAGCCATGGGAATGTCAGTCTGCTCTTCATGGCCACATATTAATGAATAACATTGATTCAAACACAAGCACACAATTCAGGAGGGATGGTGCATTCACCCCACTTGTCCTGCTCCTCTGTCTCCGTACAGGAAGCTACACCAGCAGTTTGAGTCGTACAAGGACCAGGTGAAGAAGATGGGAGAGGAGACCAAGCCAGTTCTGGACCAGAAGACCGAGGCCCCTACCTGCGGGATTTGCCATAAAACCAAGTTTGCCGATGGCTGTGGCCACCTCTGTTCATATTGCCAAACAAAATTCTGTGCTCGGTGCGGAGGACGGGTGTCTCTGCGGTCAAATAAGGTAACGCTGGCTTGGATGTTACACTGTGTGTCCCGACTGTACTGTTGCTCACGCTCACAGTCACACACACACCTGCAGGCACACAAATATGCACGGACACGCAAACACACACACACACGCACACACACACACACACACACACACACACACACACACACACACACACACACACACACACACACGCACACACGAATCACACATACACACACACACATACATAGACACACACAGACAGACACGACACACAACCACACACACACACACACACACACACACACTCACACACACACACACACCACACACACACACACACACACACACACACACACACACACACACACTACATCTCACACCCTTCATACTGCTGTTCACACAACTCTAAAATCCAAAGATTATGAAACATTGACATTTAAATCTGGATTTGTAGGTGGGGGGGGGGGCAACATTACATTTAACATCTCCTCACTCCTCTCAGATTATAAACACAGATTATAGATTATCAATCGATGAAGTATTCACTCACCTCACTTTACAACAGCTGACACTCAGGGACACAGCACCTTGCTTCCTGTCTAATGTCTAGACTGTCTACCTGTTCTACCTAGTCTAACTGTCTCACTAGTCGTTACCTGTCTAAAGTCATCTACCTGTCACCTGTCTAACTGTCTAGGTCTACCTGTCTAACCTGTCTACTGTCTAAACTGACTAGTCTTAACCTGTCTAAACTGTCTAACTGTCTAAACTAACTATCTTAACTGTCTAACTGAAACTGTTTGCCTTCCGTGCCACTGGGGGGGAGCTGCTTGCTCTCTCTCTCTGTCACAGGCTCTCTGTATCCCAAAGGAATCTATTTTTATTGTTATTTATTCATTTATTTATTTATTTATTTATTTATGTATTTGTCGGTGGCACGCTGGTTGTCTCTCGCTAACCTCGGTCAAATCCTCCCATCCTGAGCATAAGCCAGAGCTTTTAGCGTTTAGACTGCTTAAGAATTTTGCATCATGAGCTTAGCCCTTATTTATTTTTCATGTGACGCTGACTGAATATCAGATGTGTTTTGGTGCGACTGCTAATGTCTCTCACTCTATCTCTCTCTCTCTCTTCTGCTTTCTCTTGTTCTCTCTCTCTCTCTCTCTGTCTCTCTCTTCTCTGTCTCTCTCTCTGTTTCTCTGCCTCTCTGTCTCTCTCTCTCTTGTCTCTCTCTCTCTCTCTCTCTCTCTCTCTCTCTTCTCTCTCTCTCTCTTCTCTTCTCTCTCTCTCTCTCTCTCTCTCTCGTCTCTCTCTCTCGTCTCTCTCTCTTCTCCTCTCTCTCTTCTCTCTCTCTGTCTCTCTCTGTCTGTCTCTCTCTCCTCTCTCTCTCTCTCTCTCTCTCTGTCTCTCTCTCTCTCTTCTCTCTCTTTCTCTCTCTTTCTCTCTCTCTCTCTCTGTATCTCTCTCTCTCCTCTTTCTCTCTCTCTCTGTCTCTCTCTCTCTCTCTCTCTGTCTCTCTCTCCTCTCTTTCTCTATCTCTCTCTGTCTCCATCACTATATTTCCTGGTTCCTCGTCTCCTCTCTCTCATTGTGATCTTCCTTCTCTCTGCTGCATTCCTGCTTTCATGGAATTGCAACGGAGGACAAAGTGGTTAGCAAATCTTTTTCTGTGTTTTTCCTGGTTGGATCTCTGAGTACAAACATCACTCATCTAAACGCTGTCATGATAATACGCATAAATATATATTATATATACACATACAGTAGTCAAAACCAATCTGAAACCAAAACCTAATCTCTGTCGAATCAATCACGTCTGTGGGTCAAATGGTGGTGAAAAAAATCAATAGCAAGCAATACAAATAAAGTCTTATTGTTTTCTGTTGCTTCCAGTTCACATAAAATATATTTCCATTGATGACAAACCACAGTTATAGTTATAGTACAGCTCTGAGGATTTCTTGGCAGCTCTCTCTGCCGTGCAGCCCGACATGTGATCTGATCCAGTATGGTGGTGGTTCTGACCCATATCCCACCAGCAACATGGATCAGAGAGAGGCGTGGCTGATGACAGTATTGAACCTGCCTGTGGGGACGTTCATCTAGTATCTAGACAAGTTCTACTAAACTAATACAGCAGAGCATTGATCTAGCGAGTGATCTTCACCAGAGAGCCAGGGTGGCCTGGCTGCAGGACTCCAGACAATGTGCTCAGTGATGGGAAAGTCTCCCAGACCGGTGGGCTCCGGCTCGTCAGGCTGCCTACCCATTGATTGATGAATTGATGAATAGTATGAACGAACAAGCCAACAAACTAAATGAATGAATGAATGAACAAACAAACAAACAAGCAACATGAATATATGAATTAGTGAACAAACAGACCAACAAACAAAGATTAATAGATGAACGCTGTGAACAAACTCAAACAAAACAAACTCCTTTGTAGAGCATTTAGCGTGAACACAATCTCAATCATAATTGCACTTTGGTCTTTTGGAATCAATGCACGTCTCGTTTGGTGAGCGTTTGTGGACCCGTGTTATATTCATATATAATACTTGTACTTACCGCTGGATGTCCTTTTATTCACATTGATATCACTTCAGAGAGGTCATCGTGGGCAAAGTCAGAGACATCAATCAATAGCGTTACATGTAGCTGGTAATTGGAAACATCAGGCTAAAGTAAAATACGATCTGAGAGGAAAGAGGAGAGAAGAGGACAGGCAGACAGACAGACGACAGACAGACAGACAGACAGTCAGGACAGACGAGGATGAGAGACCAAATGGAGGAAGATGGAGGGAGGAGGAGGAGGAGGAGGAGGAGGAGGAGCGTGAGGCAGTAGAAGAAGATGTAAGTTAGGTCATTTCTGTCGGGGTCAAAGGCGCCGGCGGGCCTGGCGTTGTGTCTGGTGACAGAGTCCAGTGTCCCGAGGCAGGGGCGGGGCCACGGGAGGCCAGCGGGGGCCCGCCAGAGCCCGGCTTTCGGTTCCCTGGTCAGTCTAGATGACCAGATTCTCTTTCAGCGCAAGGAGGGAGGATAGCTTCACTAACCTACTTCGCCACGTAGAACGTACGTACGTTCGCTTGCTTTGGGTTAGCCAGCTGAACACTGATCCAAATCCATTTTGTAGTGAAGCAGGGAATGGTAAATGGATTACATTAATATATCGCTTTTATACAAATCACTTCGACAGTATCGCCTCGCATTCACCATTCATACACCGCAAGGTAACAACCAACACGTCAGGAGCAGGGAGGGTTAGGTGGTGTCTTGCTCAGGGACACCTCCACACTTAGCTAGGAGGAGCAGGTAGGGTTAGGTGGTGTCTTGCTCAGGGACACCTCCACACTTAGCTAGGAGGAGCAGGTAGGGTTAGGTGGTGTCTTGCTCAGGGACACCTCCACACTTAGCTAGGAGGAGCAGGTAGGGTTAGGTGGTGTCTTGCTCAGGGACACCTCCGCACTTAACTAGGAGGAGCAGGTAGGGTTAGGTGGTGTCTTGCTCAGGGACACCTCCACACTTAGCTAGGAGGAGCAGGTAGGGTTAGGTGGTGTCTTGCTCAGGGACACCTCCACACTTAGCTAGGAGGAGCAGGTAGGGTTAGGTGGTGTCTTGCTCAGGGACACCTCCACACTTAGCTCAGAGGAGCAGGTAGGGTTAGGTGATGTCTTGCTCAGGGTGTGTGTGTACACCTCCACACTTAGCTAGGAGGAGCAGGTAGGGTATAGGNACTCCAGAACGGGTAGTGAATGCCAAAAGCTAAGACACCGACAACACACACACCAGCAACACACGAGCACACACAGATACAATCATGGGGACAATTGTGGTCGGTCAGACAAGATAGCTGCCGTCAATCACACCCACAGTTTACGGTGTTGTCACACATCAAAGCCAGCGATCCATTTTGGCCTTCGGCGCGACGGGGAATGTTTTCCGATATTTCCCCTTCCTCTTCCCCTTCCTCTTCCTCTTCCCTTCCCGCCACGATCCGCTGTGATGAATGTCTTAATCCACGGCGGTGAGTGACAGGTGCGGGCGTGGTGTGTGTGTGTGTCGTGGTTGCCAACGACGGAGGGAACGGCGAGGGAGCGGTCGGTCTCTGGGCCGGGCTGCGTGGCGCGCGGCGAGGTGTTGAGGTAAAGCTTCCATTTTACGGTTCAGTTCATTACCGAACGCGATAAAAGATGTTCAGGTTGCCTCAAGGATGCGTTTGAGCGCGAGATAAGTGCAGTTTGGACATCCATGCCTCTCGCGACTAAACGCTTGGTGTTTGATGCCTAAACCGATGTTGCCCCACTGTCTTATGATGTACTCATGCCCACACAAGCATTGGTAAGGTCGGATAAACGTTTCCATGAAAGTTGTGAAGACCCATCACCTTTTACTGTTTAACCGCTTAGAAACACACAAGCGCCTATTGTGAAAATGAATTGTGAACTACTCTCGAATGCAATAACCCCCCAACTCCAAAACGGTAGGGAAGCAAGTAGAGGTGCACCAGCACAAGATACATACAGAGGGATCATTGGGCAAAAGCGTCTTATGAGGTTATTGTGTGCGTGGCTGCAAAATGTGTTTGAGCGCGAGATAAGTGCAGTTTGGACATCCATGCCTCTCGCGACTAAACGCTTGGTGTTTGATGCCTAAACCGATGTTGCCCCACTGTCTTATGTACACGTTTTGCAAGATGCTCTCACTAGTCTATGGGACACCACGGCATCCGGAGAACGCAGTCTTGTAATGGTTATATGTCAGTCAATTGTAATAGCGATAGGCAGTACATAGAGTGGATGCGATGAAGCGCATACACCTAGGTAGCGGGGGACCACACCATCAGCACACTACCACACACAGCACCAATTGCATATTATTAAAGCGCCAGGCAGGCAAAGGTACACAGCAAAACATCCGCGTACCGACGACGGCACACGACGACACAGGCTACGTCACGACTAATGGTCGCGTGATTCTGTAGACTTAGTGTCGCTCTCGGTTGATGGTCTGTAATCTCCTATTTCACAAGCAGACAACACATGTGGGTAGGAGTCATCGAGGAGCAGACGCGCCGAGGGTACGCATATTCACAAGTGGTGGTAGAGCACGTTGCACGGACGGACGAGCACACAGCAGCAGATTTCAAACTTGAATGATTTGAAACTTGACACACGTGCTTTGGGTTCATTTACATTTATTAAGATACATTTCGGGAAGAAAATATCACAGTACACGCACAACATACCATACTCCCAAATCACAGTCCACACACACACGCACGCACACACACGCACACACACACACACACACACACACACACCTCCATACACCCCCATTAGTATAGCAGTCTGAGGCCTGGCTGAAACATCTGGTGGCTGACTAAGTTTTCAAAGTAGTCTTTGTCCTCACGGAGGGGCGGTTACATTAGGAAGGCTAGAGACTCAGAGTCGTGTATTCGGGTGCGTGCGCGCAGCCATCTCGCACGCTACCCTCTCGCTCGTGTTGCGCTCCGGCACTTGTCCGGAGCACTCCGGAAGACGACGCCATGTCGGACTACCGGTCAGCACTTCGTACACGAATGGACAGAGCAGACTGACACAGTGACCAGCCAGGACAGAACCAGCGGAGGGGAGAGGAGGACGGAGGAGGAAGGGACGATGGAGGGAGAAGTGGGGCAGATATCCAGCCAAGAATGACGAGGAAGGTTATCTTACAGAAAAGTGGAGGAGGAGGAGGGAGGAGGAGGAGGAGAAACAGCCCGTGAAATGTCTTTCCAGAGGCCTGTTTCTGACCGGTTGTTCTGGCGTTGCTCTCTTCAGACTCCTATTGAATTCCGGCGTCCTGTTTTCGGTTCGGGCGTTTGCGTCACGTTCCGACAGCGACGACGGGGAAGGAACCATAATTGATCCAATCAGAAGGCCCTTTGTTGCCCAGCGTTCACGTTCCTTCCCGCAGTAGACGCCGCGCCGCAGCGTTCTCCGGCTATCGACCCGCGACCTGCGATGTTAATAGCGCGATCGGAACGAGAAAACGTCTCGGACCGCGTCTTCGCCCGTATCCTCCTCTTTTTCTCGCAGCGTTCTCTGTAATATCCAAAATCGTGTTTTTCTAACCGCAGCAGGTTGTCGTCGTCGTCGTCGTATTTGTCGATTCGATCGACGAACCGCGTCGACGATGCCGCTGATCCGTAGGCCTACGCGT
>PIJE02004483.1:0-2500 GCA_002895965.2 Coryphaenoides rupestris | reverse complement strand
GAGGCCGTGGTGTTATAGAGGCCGTGGTGTTATAGAGGCCGTGGTGTTATAGAGGCCGTGGTGTTATAGAGGCCGTGGTGTTATAGAGGCCGTGGTGTTATAGAGGCCGTGGTGTTATAGAGGCCGTGGTGTTATAGAGGCCGTGGTGTTATAGAGGCCGTGGTGTTATAGAGGCTGTGGTGTTATAGAGGCCGTGGTGTTATAGAGGCCGTGGTGTTATAGAGGCCGTGGTGTTATAGAGGCCGTGGTGTTATAGAGGCCGTGGTGTTATAGAGGCCGTGGTGTTATAGAGGCCGTGGTGTTATAGAGGCCGTGGTGTTATAGAGGCCGTGGTGTTATAGAGGCTGTGGTGTTATAGAGGCCGTGGTGTTATAGAGGCTGTGGTGTTATAGAGGCCGTGGTGTTATAGAGGCCGTGGTGTTATAGAGGCCGTGGTGTTATAGAGGCCGTGGTGTTATAGAGGCCGTGGTGTTATAGAGGCCGTGGTGTTATAGAGGCCGTGGTGTTATAGAGGCTGTGGTGTTATAGAGGCTGTGGTGTTATAGAGGCCGTGGTGTTATAGAGGCCTGTGGTGTTATAGAGGCCGTGGTGTTATAGAGGCTGTGGTGTTATAGAGGCCGTGGTGTTTAGAGGCTGGGGTGTTGTAGAGGCCGTGGTGTTATAGAGGCTGTGGTGTTATAGAGGCTGTGGTGTTATAGAGTCCGGGGTCTTATAGAGGCTGGTGCATGGTGCAAAACGGAGCTCTGTGCATATATATATATATATATAATATATATAATCTATAAATATATATATTTATATATATATTATATATAAATATAAATATATATATTTAAATATATATAAATATATATTTAAACTCTAGATTTAGTAGATCTATTTCTGTCTCTTCAGCTGCAGTGAAACGAACATTCAATTTACATTTTGTCAATCTTGCCGAATATTCCTCCATTATTTTTTGACCTAAAATAGATGCATGTCTCTGAATTCCCCAACGATGGACATAAATATGCATCCAGTCTATTATTATTATTATTATTATTATTATTATTATTATTATTATTATTATTATTATTATTACGACCGCTGCGGACTAAAATTAGAAGCTCATTAAAATGTAATTGACCACGTGGTGCAGTGGCAGTGTGTGTTCTCTCCATAGACTGTCAAATATAGATGATCTCAATAGTGTAATATATATATATATATATAATATATATATATATATATAATATATATAATGTAAAATAAAGGTTCTCTCACATGAATCACAGGTAAATATTCTCTCCATCATATCCTTGCTTTTTTAAATGCCGGTGTAACACGCTATGATAGACCGACATATTAATTGGCCTAAATTGTCAATCTATCAACTCTAGGCCTCTATGTGTGTAACACAGCAAGTTTGAAGATAATTATAACGAACAAAGATGCAACATTAATTAAAACATCGCGAGAGTTCACGCGTCTTCTCACTCCACCACCTGCAATTATAAACCCAATTAATCCACGCGTTAGTTCGTTAGTTCATTCCAATGTATGTGGGGAATGTGCAGACTCCGTGCAAGAAACACTTAATTCCCGAAACAATGAGTTTTTAATGAGTTCAGTGGGGTTCAGGTGAGGCAATATGATACCTATGACAGGTCATTTACCACCGCATCAATATTTCAACACAGGCCATCTCTTCTGAATCATCACCCAGGCCACCTTGCATATCGCATGTTCTTTAGATATAAATAAATAGTCGTAGTAATAACACAATTAGTTTCATTATTTAGAGTTCATCTCCAAATCATATCCAAGTGTTCTATAGGATCCTGCTGATTCACCGTTTTAATTACCGCAGTGGCGACGACCGGCCGCAAGAGGACGGCCGCATGTCATACAATCCTGCTCGGTGTGTGTGTGTGTGTGTGTGGTGTGCTGTGGTGGGTGGTGTGTGTGTTGTGTGTGTGTGTGTGGGTGTGTGTGTGTGTGGGTGTGTGTGTGTGTGTGGGGGGGGTGTGTGTGTGTGTGTTGTGTGGGTTGGTGGGGTGTGGCGTGGGTGTGTGTGTGTGGGTGTGTGTGTGTGTGGGTGTGTGTGTTGTACGGCTTGTATGTAGAGGGCTGCCGTGTTGTGTTTTGCCCACACGCCTCCTCCTCAGGTTACAAGGAGGAGGCGTGTGTATGCAGTAACATCCTCCACCTAACAGAAGTAACATCCTCCACCCTCCACCTCCACTTAACAGAGTAACATCCTCCACCCTCCACCTCCACCTAACAGAGTAACATCCTCCACCCTCCACCTCCACTTAACAGAGTAACATCCTCCACCCTCCACCTCCACCTAACAGAGTAACATCCTCCACCTAACAGAGTAACATCCTCCACCTAACAGAGTATATATTTGCCATCTTCCTGTGGTCACAGTCTGTTGGTCGCTATGGTCTCTCTCTCTCTCTCTCTCCTCCTCCTCTCTCTCTTCCTCTCTGCTCCTCCCCTCTCCAATCTCTCTCGG
>PIJE02004482.1:7707-25513 GCA_002895965.2 Coryphaenoides rupestris | reverse complement strand
GTACCAGTAGTTCGTTTGGGGTGGTTGTGAACGCTCATTCGAAAACCTGGTGTGGACCAAACAGTCGAACTCTGGTCGGCTTGAAAACGAGGGCCTCGGTTCGCTTCCGAGTGAACTACGGTTCGGTGATCGAATCGCGTTATATCTATCTACTGTATCTATATATATATATAGGCTAATATAAGTCAGGGTTTTTTTGCGAGGGGCGGATGACCATTCATTTATATACAATAGATTATTAATCTACATCAATATTATTCAATGGAATGGGCGTCTTCATTAGGCGACCTTCGTTTTAATATATACTATATTCACATGTATTAAATGGCCCAAAAGTATCACTTTAAACGTAGGCTACTTGATTAAGACTTTCAGGTTGCATTTCAGGTTTCAGAACCCTTTGAGCCGGTGAGGACCCACCCAGACCACCTGGGGCCCGGCGCTTAGGAAGTCCAGGATCCAGGCGCACAGCGGGGCGTTGAGTCCCAGTGCAATCAGCTTGTCAGCCAGTCCGGTGGGGACTACGGTGTTGAAAGCCGAACTGTAGTCGACGAATAGCCCCCCGTCCGACTGTCAAGTTGAGAGAGGGGAGCTGTGCTGGTTTCAACCAAGAGAACGAGTATTTTTTAACAAATCTGAAAGAAGAAAAGTGGTCAAAAAAAAACATGAGTGACGAGTGATTCTTTATTATCCAGAACCGTGAAAGGACAACAAAAGTGAAGAAGACACAGCGATTGATGAATGTGAAAAACAACAGCCAAGAAGAAATTGGGGATTTCATAGCCAAGCAAAAAGTTACAAACACTGTAAAGAGAACCAGATCAGACGGTAGTTGTCAGGTGATTTGGTTTGGTTCTCTTTGAACCGTGAATGCATAAATGAACAAAGGCGGCAAATACATTATTTCAGCACGTTGTTCCGGTGAAACCGCAAAGATTATAATTAACCTCCCAGACGATGCGGAGAAATCTCATCCCTCTGGTCTGACAATGGTCTGTGTAGTCTGGCAGGCGGCTGTCATGTAAAAGTATGTTTTTTTAGAATGAGATTCGACCGCAGCAAGAGTCAGCTGATCGGATGCTCAGTGGATCACCCTTTGCACTTATTTCAGAATCTTGAGAAGACCCCGAGTGGCAGAGCAGAGGAGCCTGATTAGACGCCGCACCGTACTTAACTGGCCCAGTTAAGTACTAGCCTTGTCTGTGATTAAAAGCACTTTAACATTGATTCAAAAAAAAAAAAAAAGAGACTGGACGCCAGTGCATTGAAGACCAAAGTGGCGTGATGTGTGGCGATCGCTTTGTTTTGGTCAATTGACTCGATGCTGAATTTTGAATAATTTAGAGACGTTCCATAGCTTAATTATTTAGGCACGTGCACAACGCATCACACATACTCACACACACACACTGATAAAAAACACAACTACGACTACTTTCTTTGTATTTTGCTCCGGGCTCAAGTTACTACCAGTGTAATATATAGATTTTTTTGTCAATGATTTTATGTCGGGGAAAGCAAGCAGGCCAAGGAGCTGCAGCCATGTGTGAGAAAGGTCCAGGGGATTAAGATTAGAGAGGCCTTGTTGTTGTTATTACCACCGCCAACGTTTATTCTGTGGATTACTTTACGATTGTTGATTCTGTATTATGTTCTATTTTACTTATCGTTATTATGTTCTATTATACTTATCATAGACCGTTCTGTAGCTGCAGTGTATATTACGTAGGGGTGTTTATGCTATTGGATGTAGTTATCTATATACTGTTATTGTATTATGTGTGAGTATTTATACGTCTATATTTGTGTGCGGGGTCGTATTCTATATTTTATGTGCTTTCTATATTTGTATCTGCCATTCTAGGTTATGTATTTACGTGTCACGTGTCTGGCCAGCAACGCACGGTCTTCGTCTCTAAGCAGTTTTGTCGTGGATAATATCAAGGAGACTCCATGAGGCTCTCATAAGTGACACAAGTTTCCCCGAAGTGATATTCATCTGAAGCAATCTAACTCATCCAAGGAGGGGGGCGGACGGAGGACGACTGCAGATGTGGGAGGAGTGATATTGGAATCTTTTCTATCTTTTTTCTATCTTTTCTCTGAAGATGGTACGAATTCTGTCGCAAGGGGGGGCTGAGAATAAAGTCTGCAGTATAAGGGGAGGAGAGTTTACAAGCTGATAGTTGGCAGAGATCAGCCGTGATAAATATCGGTCCCTGGCTTCCGTTACCTGACAATTGTATGCAGTGAGTATATTGCTTTGAGCAACGAGTAATGAACTTGCAATTTACTATTTCATTGACTCATTTCGATCGTTCCACTTTCCTCCAGGATCTTTTAAGGCTATGTACGTTTTTCATCTATGAGGCCATTTTAACGGTGGGCTTTAGTTTTGAAAGGGGAAACCAAAGGCCAATAACTGGTTATATGTATTGGAAAGAATGAACAAATTGTCACTAGAAGTGGACAATTGTGGACAGAGACAGCTAAATCTCGAGCGGAGATTCAAATCAAGTGTAAACACTGGGCTCAGTGTGTGACAAATTGTCCACAATTGTGGGTTGGACCGTGCAAATGTTGGACAGGATTGTAGGGTGGCAGTAGCTCAGGAGGTACTTAAGAACCACAGAAGGGGGATCATTCAGAAAACTCAGGAAACACAGAAAGAGAAACACACAGGTTGTGGGTCAATAAATGACAATGCAGAGGCGGAGATGCTGGGGATTTTTTCCCACGGTATCAAACACTTTAGTGCGCGGAAAAAACAAAATGTCGCACACGACACAAACAACGTTCTTCACGACTGAATCTCCAATTATAAGCCTGGTTGGAGGGGAAGTGGTGAGCGGAGAAAATTGCACCCGTGAAGACGGAATGGACAGAGAAGTGTGGACGACCTCCACGGTGCCGGGGGGGGGTGAAGAGAAGTTTCGGTGTGGAGCAGTGAGCCCTGTGGTGAGAGGAGTGCTCAGGTGTGGCTGGTGGAGGGATCAGAGGCACGCTGTGGGAGCTGTGGGACCCACGCAATGCCAGGCGAGAAGAAAGAAGAAGAAGAAGTTGTTGTGCGGGTCGAAGGTCTATTCTCCAGCAGGTCATGAATAGGAGGTGCAAGACGTGGTGCTCGTGGTGGCATGGAGGAGCACTGACCGGGGGGCTTTAGGTCGTGACCCAGCGAGACAGACGCAGCTTGACACAGACAGATGGATTCTAGATTAAGATGGTAGATGGTGGCCGGTGACACAAAACGCTGAAGCAGAGAGGCACCACAAAACAGAACAACGGAGAGCGGATAATGGAGATGTTACCACGGTAGCGTTAAGCGATGCTGAGTGCAATGATCACGGCACACTGCATATTTATAAGGAATAAGGAATAAAGAACCAGATTCATAGTTATTTTTATTCATGAAGATGGAATGTGGAATCTATTTCAACTATCTCAATTATCAACCATAGTGTGTGTGAGTCGATGGGAGAGTCCAGTACGCTCTTAAATTCGCCTACGTTTTCAAAGTAGGCTTTTTCTCGAAAATGAACACTTTGAGATGAACAATTAGTTAATTAGCATGTAATCATGTGTAAACAATATCTCTCTAGCTATTGTAATTTAAAGTTTCTCTACCTGTCTGGTCTATCTCTCCTTCCGTGTGTTTGTGTGTGTGTTCCCCAGGTGACCGAGGCTCTCGCCCCACAGGTGATGCAATCTGAAGTTGACCTCTAGGGGTCAAGTTCCCTCGGGAGTGAGGTAGAGAGCTGGCCCGGGGTCTCAAGGACATGTAAGGTTATCAATTCGTCTCTCGTCCGACAGGAAGTGATGTAATCCCTCCCGTCAGAAGAAAACACCATTTAAAACACAATTTATCGGGGCCTAGAATGATACTGATGGCTATCTTACTCCCAGTAAGATAGCCATCAGTATCAGTCGGTTCAGTAGAGTGGAGCCACTCTACAGAATGGGTCCAGTTAGGCTCAATGGAGGGAACAAACAAGGATACGGAGTGTCTATTTAAGTGTCTGGTAGAATGATGAGCAGCGGGCTGTTCATTGCCTTTTGGACACAGGATCTTGTTCTTGCTCAGGCACTCCAGTAGTACGTTTTATAATGCACCACCAGCAGGGTGGAGGGTAGGTAGGCTTTAGGACATGGAGGATTGCATTGTGAGAAACGTTCACGGTGAATTGTTTTTTGATTGGATCCCCAAACCTGAGGTGTAATGATTTGGTGATTTTCTTCAATGACGACAATGACGGAGACACCTCGAGTCCATCAGACCCAAAGGGGTACTGCTGGGAACCACACATCAAACACACATCATCTCCCAGATCCTCCATTAGCCTGCGGGGTGGGACTGGGGTTGTGACTCAAGGGAGGACACAGTCAGAATCCTGGTATGTCACCAAGTTAGGAATGGAGTCGTGGAGAGAATCCACTATTATGGTCAATGGCTAAATTTGGGGGAGTAGAATGTGACCACATAGGCCACTGGAACCTTTCTTCTGGGTCGGGATGAGCAGGGGGAAAAATATAAAGATTGTCTCACAAAGTGCACAGAAAAATAAATAAAATACATTTACAAATACAAATACACTTTTTTTTGTAGGCTATATTTAAATATGTCCCAATTTATTTGTTTTACATTCATTTCTGTTTATTTATTCCTCTATCTCACCCACATGTTAAAGGTTCAATACGTAAAAAATACTTGCTTCTCCAACAACAATGCTACAGCCAGTATGTTCTCTGTGGACATTTCCATTCAAGATCAGGGACCTGTTTCAAGTAGCAGGTTAGGACACTTCTTTATCATTTCATTTATTTCGTCGTTTTAGATTTGGGCAGTTGTGGTCCAACTGGGAGGAGACCCCGGGGCAGACCCAGAACCCGCTGGAGAGATTATATATCTCGTCTGGCCTGGGAACGCCTCGGGATCCCCCAGGAGGAACTAGAGAGTGTGTCTGGGGAGAAGGAAGCCTGGGGGGGCCCTGCTTAGCCGGCTGCCACCGCGACCCGACCCCCGGATAAGCGGACGAAAATGGATGGATGGATGGTTTTGGTCCTACACAGTAACGCAGTACTGTATCCTCATGTGATATTTTGACAAACATCTGACCAATATGTCGGACTTCTACGGCCAAACATACGATTGTTAGGTTTACATAAATCGATAATTACAGAAAGACACTCTTGTCTTGTCTAAGAACGTAATCAACGTTCGTCTTTTTAATCCATGGCACCATCAGACTAAATGAGGATTGCGATGCAAACACAGGTGATCGTGTGACCCATGATCGTGACTTCTGTCAGAAATGACTCATTATAGATGGAACAATTTATGCATGAAATAATACACTTTAGTGAGGCAGTATGGTTCCATGGCCACACATTCAATACAGAGCAGTTCCAGTGCAGGCTGGGGTGGTGGAGGTTGGTGAAATCCAGCTCGGCACAGTTGGTTTACAGAGGGTGTACCCCAACGACCCCAATATCATAATTTAGTATCACGAGAGCGTGATTCAGTAAGGAGACCGTCACTTGGATCATCACTTGGGGTTGTAAGTTACTTTAATGTGGTACTCTACACAAGACATGCCTATTTAAAACGACAACAATGAGACGAAGCATACAAAATTGAGAGTAGTAACTTTGTGGAATTTCGCCGAATGTGCCGACGCGATCGCCGCTACATCTGGCTAAGCACGAGCACGACCACGACCACGACCACGACCACGACCAACACACACACACACACACGCCGCGGACACGCGTTCCGGGAGCCCGATAGCTTGGAAAACCGCTTGGCTCGTATAGCACAGGTGAAGCGTTTTTGCCGAGGAGCAGAGAGACAAGGCGTTGCAGGAAGTAGTCCGCAGCAGTGGCAACAATTGCATGATGATACAGAATATAGAGCACGGGTAAGTAACACTTTTGTGAAAGTTTAGAAAAATTCAAACGTGAAAAAAAATGTCCGTTTCGGCCAAGACATGCTGTAGTATTACACTGAAGAAAACAACAAGCAGCACTAAACAAAGATAACAAACAACAAAGATCATCAACCCACCCCCCACCCACCCCCCCCCTCTACCTTTAGTCATTATGAGAGAGCATAGAGCAGATTTACTTATTTTACATTCTAGGTCATGTTCAAATTACAAACTGATTGTTGGTATTTTAACAGTACTTTCCAAAAGTCAGTTTGATACATGAGTGATACAAAGTAATAATATAGACATTCACTTTTTTCTTTTTTAAACATTTTTTTGAATTTCTATATTATTACTTTCCAGTTTAATGTTCAATGTTATGCACCAATTTCACAAAAGCACATTCCTCGTTTGTAAAAACTATGGCAATAAAGCTGACGCTGATTCTGAGAAACCTCTGATTGCATCACGGAGATAAAATGCACGCAGTCGTTCTGTTAATTGATTCAAAGATCCTATGGCTTTTGGTTAAGCGTAAATATTTTTGCAGTGTTTCGGGTCATGAGGCGTTCCCCGTTTTTTGGTTATGAAAGAGGGAACACCGTGTCAACTTGGGGAAGGGTTTAATAAAGTTATTTTTCTCCACTGCTATCAATATCAAGAAGAAAAAGTCTGCATGCCAACCGCAAAAATACAGATGAACATACGTGAGGCAGATAGAGATGGAATGCACGCAAAAAAAAAATTGTTGAAAAGATCTGCTTTGAATTGCATCACGTGATTGTCGCCGTTTTGTTTGAGAAACCTTGGATGTGCGTCTAATGAATGTGCGCATTATCGATGAGTAGGTAGCGAGAGTAATTAACAGCATATATCAGCAGTTAGCTTAGTTTAGTCAGTTTGATTATCAGAAGCTTGTGCCCTGTTTTGAACCACCCACAGCGCCACCTGTAGCGCCCTAATTTCAACACGACGACGTCATAGTTGAGACTAGGTGTTCACCCTCTTCTGAATAATAAGAAAAAAAAAGGTTAAACTCACCCTTTTTATCCCCTTATGACATTATTTATTTTATTGATTTGTTTTCCTCCCCCGCAAGAAAGAGAAGGCGGATGTTTCAGAGGTTCTGGGAGCTAAGGTTGCGAGCTTGACGCCTGGGAAGAAGGGGACCCCTAGGAAGCTTTATGGAACAGGATGGGCTTGACCATGCCGGTGAGAATCTTGGGCACGTGGACGCTCACGATCTCCGAGATCATCTCTGGGAAGCTGACGCGATTCTGCAGCGACTGAGCTTGCACGAAAAGATCATAGGTGAACTGATGAAGCTTCCTGATAATCTGAAGGGGGAAGGGAGGGGAGGGGACAACACAAAACAAAAAGGAAATAAATCACACAGGAGAAAGAGATGTGAATATCATGTCATAACAATGTCATAATAACCAAAGTAGTCATGATGATATAACAACAAAAACAAAGAAGTTCCTCATACGACCATAGAAGGAAACACAATAAAATAAACTATTTGATATACGAGACGTCATGCTTTAGCCAGCAAAATAAAAGTCGACACCGAATCTCCCCAGCATTCCCAGGAATGGGTTTCGACAGCTTATGGTGCTCGCAGTGCCGTGTGCGTGCGTGTGTGTGTGTGTGTGTGTGTGTGCGCGTGTGTGTGTATGTGTGTGCGTGTGTGTGTGTGTGTGCGCGTGCGTGTGTCATCTTGAATGCTCTTTTAAAGGTACAGTCTCCAATAGCACCCAAGGGTGCACTGCCAGGACGGAAGTCAGGCCTCTTTGGAGGCGCTCCAAAACATTCAGGGATTACATTTTTATAAGATGTAGTTACGGAGCAGGGGCAACCTTTAGAAATGAATAAGTGAAATCTCAAAATCCAATCTTAGCGGAGGCAAACGAGATGGGGGGGCTAAAATAGTAGGTAACGTGACACGGTGTACTACGTGTGCCCGGGGGAATGGAGCTACGCCATGCCTTCTCAACACGCCGGCGCAAGAGTGCATTTGTCAGCCGTGGGCTCATTGTCATCAATTTGGTGCACCCCCCGAAACCCCCCCCCCATCGCCACACCCCCCACCGCACACCCCCCACCAGGTCTCACGTCGCTCTACTTAGCGAGGGGGATTATAAAAGGCAACGCCGTGGCGGCAGAGTACTCCAACTTACATACAGTACAAGTTCCACGCTGCATAAATAGAACGACGATTACGATAACACCCTTGTTTCTGGCTCGCGCGCACACACGCACGCAGACACACAGACACACACACACACACACACAGACGCGCACACACACACAGACACGCACACACACACACACAGACACACACACACACACACACACACAGACGCACACACACACACACACACACAGACGCACACACACACACACACACACACACACACACACACACACACACACACACACACACACACACACACACACACACACACACACACACACACACACACACACACACACACACACGCACACACAGACATGGACATGTTGGTGGGGCTAGCCCAGACACAGTGTGATGACGAGAGGCTTACATGTTAAACGGAGGACGGGTGGTGATGGGGGGGGGGGTAGGGCTCTGTGAGATTCCTTACCGGGTGAAGATAGTCCAGCAGCTGGGTGAGTTGGAACAGTCTCTGCGTGCGAGTGGTCTCGCCGTGGTGGCTGGCCAGGCGGTCCAGCTCCTTGATGTAGGAGGTCCGCAGCTTGTCAAAGCAGTGCTGGTTCTTCAGGCCCTCCACCGGTACTGGGGAGGGGGGGGGGGGGGGGTGGAAGACAGAAGCCACAAACACAAACACAAGGCTCATTCACCAAACCAAACCAGACCCTCGCTCAAAGTTTGAAAACACACATACTGGAATGCCATGTACTGGAGACGTGATCACTATGAGATGTTTCCACTTCCCATACTTCGGCCTGCGGATCTCGTGTCGCCGGGCAGGGTCGGGTTGTTGAACTAATTGGCCATATTTGCGGTTCGAGCCCCCGCCCCCCCGGGAACATGATTGGCCGATTGAAGCGAAAGGAAGTGAAAACGCCCCCATTCGCACGGATTTGAGCTCATCTGCCATCAGACTTTAGAGGATAATCTAGTCTAATTTGTCGTAATTAAAGTAATGAGTAACTAACAATTCCTTATTAGTAGTAAGAGATTTTTATATAACTTCTTTATTAAAACCATTAACCCCCCCCCCCTGCAAGCTCCATTTCTATGGCAGCAACTGACGAGAGTGCCACCACAGAAAACAAAATCCTGAGGATTGAATGAATATTATTATACATCACTAAGCATCATCAGAATGTTACGTGCATTATAACATTTTAACCGTGAACCTTATGCATAAATCACTTTGATCGATACATAGGCTAGTTTCTAATACACGTGCACATTTTACTTCAGTGTTGTGAATGAGATTCCTCATTCAAAATCCTCTGTAATCCACAAAGTCTGATTGTTCCTTCCTTGTGTCAGTTATCTTTTTATCAGCAGTCAATCAGAGGTAATAACTTGACATGTAGGTCTCGGGTTTTCGCTGGCTGCCTACGGCACCACACTCGCTTCGTGAGAGGAAGTAGGCTATTCAGTAAGCCATCCAGCACGTTAATTCGGAACATATTTTTGCCATTCAAACAACTAAAAATAATTTTTGCCTACTTATAACAGTCAACTTACTAAGAGCATTTTGTGATTGATAGAAAATGTTCCACACATGTAAATATTTTTAGTTTTATTAAATCAAAATTCCAAATAATATCTCCTCAGGCACATCCACAGTTAGAGGTTTGATTCTCTGCCCAAAACCAGGGCTGGGCCAGCTAGGAATTTGTCAAGTACCTTTATTTTTTTTTTTAGCTGTGCTTCTAGTCTAGTGCATTTACTATTTAAGGATATATTATTATTTTAGTATATTTTATAACCAGTAATCTACTTTTTATTACGCTACATTTGGTATTTTTACCTTTGTTACAACTACTTTAAAGAAGGGAGCACATGATGGTGCACCGCTCCTGCAGATGGGAAGAGGAAGAGATAGAGAGAATAGATTGTTCACATCCCAATTGCATAGATTGAGAAACAATGCATAGATTGTGCATTGTTTGATTAGCCTACCTGACCTAGTTCATTTAAAAGTTCGATGAACAAGTGCTGTTTGTTCATTATTTTTGCACTGGCCTGCCCACCCAAAAACATATTTCAATGTAAATTAACTTGTATTTATTATATATATATATATAGGTGATTTTCTTTTAATACAGTTATTTTTCATGGGGATAATTGTACTTTTACTTTCACATTTTCAGTCCTCTATCCACCGTTGTCTATATACCAAGTTTCCCAAAATGTCATCCATCAGGACAAAATTGAACTTTGCGTCCCCTGTGGGCAAAGAGCTCCCAACATTTTTGGAGACGTGCTCACTGGGAATACATATAACTCCTGAGCCGCCTCGGGAACTTTACCCGGGAATCTAGGGTAGGGTAGGGTAGGCCTTGAAACGCTCTCAGTCATCTCACGGTCTGCAATCGCTCATAAAATCTGTTTGCTATCTTTTGAAAGCCTTTTTATATCAGGCAAGTTACAAATAAATGTCACGAAAATGTGAAAAAAACCAAGAAAATATATAATGGAACTATAATAATAATAATAATAATTATTATTCTACATTGCATTTATATAGCACATGTCAAGCCACTCAAAAGGACTTTAATATATTAATATATGCGTCATTATGTAATAAGACTCGTGCAGGTGAAAAGGGCAGAAGGATTCAACCTCATATAGCCCGGCGAGGATGAGCTTATATGCGGATGAGGAAGATTATGGTGAGTGGGTGTGTGTGTGCAGGTGTGCATTTGGAGCGATCCACGTGTTGGATAGTAGATGACAGGAACGGGCTGAAGGAAGTTTTTAGTTTCTGAAAAGTAGTTCCTATGGGACTTATGGAAGTTCTGGGTACTTTTGGTGGAAACACAGCTGGGAGGAAATGTTGAAATATATTTGCCTCACATGATTAATTTCTAGTTACCATCAAGTATTTTTGCACAATTAATCCTGACAGTCATTATGGTAAAACAACCCTATAGGATCGCACAAATAGATTTGTGAGTTTTTTCAATATTTGCTACACTGACTCCTGTCTAATTAGAGCAGTAATGATGAAGCTACCCAACTTAATGATCTGCCAAGTCAAAGATTATATTTACATAGACTACATTTATTTGGTGTTCCATCGATCAATAAAGTATGATATTATTATTCTCATCATTATTTCTTCTTCATTGTTGGCGCTAATTAGCAAGCTGATCTATGTCCTGTATGTAACGCCCACCCAATACTACAGTACTGGGTGAGTACACAGTATCAGCACAGTATTAGCAAGTCAAACCAGTGCCATAGGTTATTGACTTCCATCGTCATAGTGTCCATACACTGCAACAAACAAAGGTTGGGCCAACGCTCCCAAAATTATTATTATTAGTGAATAGATATTTGTAAATATAAATATTTGTAAAATGTTTTACTCTTATGAAGCACTCTGTGACCATTGCTTTGTGAGAGGTGCAATACTAAACCTAACTTACTCACCGCTCTGTCGGTGCAGTTTTTTTCCAAAGCTGTCAATTAGGATTAGACATTAATCTCCGTAGTTTTTATTGGATTGGGATTGAATAGTAGAGCAGAACAACACGACGGTGACCACGCCTGCCCACTGATGACTTGTGAGAACTAGAGCCTCCCCATTCTAAAAAAAAAGTTTTTACTGCCGATCTACACGATCCACGTGATTGACCTACTTTGAAATGAAAACATCGCTCTGCCAAGTCCCAAACTCTTCTCTCTGTTCTGGCACAGCAGCGGTGGAATGCACTCCCGGCTCATGTCAGGACGGCCGAGTCGCTCGCCAGCTTCCGCACGAGACTCCGGACCCACCTGTTCAGAGTTCACCTGCACTCTGCATAACCCCCCCGTCTGCCCACCCCTACCCTCTGCGAAGCCCAGCACTAACATGCGTATTTGTACGTCTTGGCATTATTAATAGTACTTAGCATTGATTAGCATATTGTATGTTCTTACATGTTGGTGATGTGCTCAGAATGGAACTTTCTGCTCTTATCCCAGATATTATGCAGGCAACCTCGTAATTGTGAAACTCGTTCTATTAACCCTCGTAACTATGAATGCTTGAAACCTGCTCTATTCTTATCTTTATGTACCACAGCGTTATATTGTTGTCTCCCCTTCAACAAATGTACTCTTTGTAAGTCGGCTTTGGATAAAAGCGTCTGCCAAATGCCCTCAATGTAAATGTAAAATGTAGAATTTCACCGAAAGCTGAGGAGTTTGCATCACTGATAACAATAACAACCTTCATTCATATAGCACTTGACTCAACAATGTGCTTTACAAGAAAACCATGCGACGGACACGAAATCCACACAAAACGCCGCCCCCTCCCCTCTACCATCTCTATGGAGACACGTGACCACAGACCACAAACAACAACAACAACAACAACACGGTGTGCCGGCGGTGGCGGTGGCGGCGGCGGCGGCGGGCGGCAAACTCACTGATGCTGAAGAGGAGCAGGGCCTTCATGCACAGGAACTCCTCCTGGGTGACGCGGAGCATGCTGAAGCGCTGGGAGAGGAGCTGCATCCTCACACAGTGCTCGTACATGCTGGACACCTGCATCCGCTGCCTGGGGGAGGTCGGGGAGGTCGGGGAGGTCAGGGCAGGGGGTGAGGGCAGGGAGGAGGGGAGGGGAGGGGGAGAACACAGACACAACACAACAGTGCGGTTGGTGTGGGAGATGTGCGGTGGGGGGAGAGGGGGGAGCCCACAAAGACAACACAACAGTTTGGTGGTCAGGTGGAGGGGGGGGGAGATGCAAGTGTGTGGTATGAAAGGGATCCAATAGCAGTGGGTAGTGTGGTGGTGGTGGTAGGCTACCAGATGAGATGTACCAGAAGGGGGAAAAAAAATACCAGAACTGTGGCAGAGGGGAAAGGCAGAGAGAGCGAGAGAACGAAATACAAAAGAAAGAAGAAGAAAAAAAGTAGCACTATAGGTGAGAAAATAAGCAAGATGGATAATGGAAAATAAGAACGAGATGGAGAGGCGGGGAAAAAATGAGGGTCAGATGCAAGGGCAGGCGTATCTATTACCATTCAGGTCGGCTGCAGCCAGCGAGAGTGACAGAGGTCTAATGCAGACTGAATGAGCACTTTGCAGGCTGCATGAAACATCACACAGACGTGGGCAGCTCCAGGGGACCCGGGGCCCACTTTAGGATTCCAAACACAACCTTACCCGACGACAACGCCGGGGCGACTCTAAACCCAGCTCTCCCTCTCTCTCTCCCTCTCTCTCTCTCTCGTTGAGAAGGGAGGCGGCAAAGCGGCACTAATAATGCACACACTGAGGGATAATTAGCCCGATTTTATGCCCGATTTCCCGTATTTCTAACGATTTTCTTGCCAGATTATCCCGCGGTGGTGTGCACGGTACGCCGACATTTTATTTTACATCCACAAAAAAAAAAATGAGGCAGGCCCCGCACCGACGACCGGGAGCTATGCTGAACCGGATAATCACAACCATGAAAGCCATGGCGGCAAAAAAACTCACTTCATCAATCATGTTGGTCTCTCTCACGCTTTCCCTAACTTATTAAAAACAGTCGAGCGTCGTGTGCGCCAGACATTATCCGGTCTCGATAGCAGCCCCGAGATACAACACAGTGATTTTAAAGTGCCACAAACTTTTCCAAAGCAGTGGTGGAGGGCGTGGGGGTGGGTGGGCGGGGTTATGCGGGGTTATGTTATGAGTTTAAAAAAAAAAGATAGAAAGATGATGCTTTAACGATGAAAGCCAAATCATTGAATACAGATCGCGGCAAAATTTGATAAGGACGTTTCAATGCATGAAAATGGAATAAATGATGAAATTCGGGTGATTCCTCTTACGGCTAGGCGTTTAGCAGGTGCCAAGGAAGGGGCGGGGTTAAGAAGATATACTTGTTTACCAAGTGTGTGCTCACTTAGTGTTCCCGGTGTCAACTCAAATGCATCACAAACTACAATGTCAACTATTATTGTGGGGATGAGCAGACAGGCAATAGTTTATTCAGTATATTATTGGGTAAATACATCTAGCGGAAAATGCAATATTTTTTAGTCGTCGTGGCGTACTCGTTAAAGATCAGGTCTGGAGCGAAGTACAGCATGGATCCGTTGGTGAGCGTGTAAGACCGCCATCCCAGGGCGAACACCATCACCCCCATCCACGAGGACTGGATCACAGACATCTGGTCGTCCACATGCAGGTCACGGAAACCTGCCCAAGTGAGGGACATCGGTCACGTGGCCACTTTTATTTGAATGTGTGTTACCAATACATCACGTGAAAGACAATCGTACATTCTTGAAACAAAGACACGACCTCTTCTGTTTTACACAGGAGCATGTCGCCCTCTAGTGGCAGATATCAGAAGTATGCAGGTTTTGGTGGACGCTTGCTAAAATTGCTTTTAAATGTTTTACGGCCCTGCAACAGTTTACATTTGATGCCATAATAAATGTATGTGTTGGAGACAGAGAGTGAGACGAGTGCGAGAGAGAAGCACACACACACACACACACACACACACACACACACACACACACACACACACAAACATACATATATAGAGAGACACACGGACAGATAAAGCAAGAGACAGAAAGATCCACAGAGAAAGAGAGACACACAGAAAAAGAGATAGAGACAGAGAAAGACACACAGAACAACATAGAAAGAGAGAGCGACCTGAGAGAGTGACCTCTGGTCGCTCTCTCTTTCTATGATTCAGAGAACGATCGGGAGAGATGCAGAGAAATACATAGAGATATACAGAGAGATACAGACATACAGAGAGAAAACAGACATACAGAGATAGAGACTGAGATAGAGAGACAGAGTTAGACAAGGGATATAGAGAGAGAAAAATAGAAAGATGGCAAGACAGAGATAATCATGCACAGACATAGAGAGACACAGATAAAGACGCAGAGGCAAATAGAGAGCGAGACAGAGACAGGGGGGAGAGAGAGAGAGAGACACACATACAGAGAAACAGAGAGAGAGAGAGAGAGACTTAGACAGCAGTGTACCTGGTATGGCTTTGGCCCAGTGCACCACCGTGACCAGCTGCCTCTCTCCCAGCTCGTTCAGGCTGGTCAGCAGGGAGGCGGGGCAGTCGGGCAGCGCGGGGTCGTGGCCCGCGTTGACCACCGTGGGTTTCGATGGCCTGCAGCAGGCTGAGCAGGGACAGACAGGAGCGCAGGCTGGGGGACGGACCCAGGGCCAGGCTCTGGGAGCAGGCTGCAGCCGGGAGGAGACAAGGGGACGGGCCTTAATAGAATAGATAGAATAGAATAGAACAGCGGGCAAGCGGCAGAGACACGCACACACAGGTTAAAAAGCAAATGGATGTCAATGTTTGTACAAATAGGCCAATGGGTTTTTCTCATTGAAAGGCGGATGTCACTGCTAAACTGACTAAAGTGTCTCATGAAGAATAAGGAAAATAACTCTTTAGATTGTTTTTGAAGACAGGCAGGCCAATTCGAGACAGACGGAATCGAGACAGGCGGAATGGAGACAGACGGAATCGAGACAGACGGAATTAAGACAAGACTGACAGCCGGATCCTCACCCGCGTGGCTTTGGAGGCTGATGCCGCCGGCTTCCAACACGCCATCGCTGCCCGAGGCCTGAGGCATCTCCTCATCCCCGCCCCGCGTCTGACTGGCAACTTTTAGCCTCCGACCTGAACAGAATGGAACGGTAGAGCGGAACAGGATGGGGAGCGGAATGGAATAAGACCTGAAGAATTATGCAAAACGCAGATCAACTCAAGTCAGATAAAGAAACGAGAAGGACACGGATAAACTTAACCAAACGCTCGGTATCACAAGCGGGGTATTATTTTTTTATTGGCGTGTCAAAGGCTTATTACACAATAACAGGGGGAGGACAACAAAGGAAAAACTACTCGACTAATCGGCGGCGTGAAAACGAGCCAACTGAACAAATACAACGAAAAAAAACCAACGAATATTGTGCTTAATTTCCATAAGGTTGTGGGCGAGTGTCGTTGGTTTTTTTGGCACCCATCTTCCTGGAATATGCCTTTGGCTTGGCTCGGCCTGAAATTAACTGCTTACAGAGCAGCTGGCACGGGAAGGAACATTTGCTGACTTAATTTAGACCGGGCATCTGACCACTGACCACCCGTTTCCCTCCTCTTCCCACTCCCTTTTTTTGTGTATTCTCATACAGACAACTCGACCTCATGGAGAGAGAGGGGGAAAGAGGGGGAGAGAGAGAGGGAGAGAGAGAGGGGGAGAGAGCGGCTCACCTTTGAGGCTCATGCCAGACATGAAGCATCTCTTTAGGCGGCACGAGGCGCAGTTCTTACGCCTCAGCTTGTCGATGGTGCAGTCGTTCCGGCTGGCGCAGAGGTGGTTCTGTTTACCTGGGGACACACACGCACGGGAAGACGCGCACGCACACACACACGCACACACACACACACACTTTATCGATGCCCCCGCTACCATAGTCATAGCAACAACATGTAGGCGTGAACCAATAACAAATAACTCCACCTCGCTCCCTCTCCTCCCAATCTAAGGTCACTCTGCCCTGTCTGTGTGAGAGTGGGTGGACTTAATTGAACAGGATGGCAAATAATGGCTTGTAGACGCGTGTGTGTGTGTGTGTGTGTGTGTGTGTGTGTGTGTGTCTGTGTGTAAAATGTTTGTGTGTGTGTAGGTGTGTGTATGAGGTTTGTTTTGTCTGTGTTTCAATGTAACAATGTGTGTATTTGTCTCTGTGCATGTGCAAGTGTATATTTAGTGTGTGTGTGTGTGTGTGTGTGTGTGTGTGTGTGTGTGTGTGTGTGTACATGTGTCTGTGTGTGTGTCTACCTGCTGCGGCCCGCTTGAAGAACACCTTGCAGCTTCCGCAGGTGACGGCGCCGTAGTGGCAACCTGAGGCATCATCACCGCACACTTGGCACACCCTTCGGTCTTCTTTTTTTTTTTTTCTTGTTTTCTTGTTTTTTTCTTTTTTTTTTTTTTTAGTTTTTTTTTTTTTTTTTGTTTCTTTTTTTTTTTTTTTTTTTTTTTTTTTTTTTTTTTTTTTTTTTTTTCTTCCTTCGGTCCGACAGGTACACACTCACACCAGGGAACATACCCTCGTACCTGGGCACACACACAGCCAAACTGCAAAATTATTATTGGAGATCTTTATCGATATATTTGTCGATGTCGACATATTTGTTTCTGTTTGGCCAACATGCTTACAGCGGGGGTCAGGTTTTGTAAGAAGAATCGTCACATATTTAACACCTTGTGGTCAAGTGAGGGCTAAACTATTCATTCAGAGGTGTTAATGTGGCGTTCTGGAGAGTGATTCTACCTTTGGCTCCGACGCTAAATCCCTCCCTGCCAGTTTCGTCGTTAAAGACAAATCCTCGCATAGTGTGAGGCCAGACAATGTGGACCAGCAAAGCCTGCCACTGCACGTACGCACACGCACACACACACACACACACACACACACACCTTTCAATTATAATCCACTTTGCTTCAGAAAGATACAAAGCACTAAAAACAAAAGAAAATTTCATTTTCTAGATTCTAGTATTTTGGAGAATTATCCCATTGAGGGATACCTTGTACTAATTTCATAGTACAGTATATATCCATGATATGGGCCTGTTAATATAAGCCTAAATTAACTATTTAATGAACAAAAAGTTGCTTTCTCCTTATTTATTTGTTATGGCACTGATAGTCCA
>PIJE02004481.1:0-20108 GCA_002895965.2 Coryphaenoides rupestris | reverse complement strand
TGCTGAAAGTTGTTTGAAATCAAAGTCAATGCAGGTGATGTTTCAGCTTTCCCCGCTTTAGAGAGTTTTCTGTCTGACAACGAGCTGACCCTTGATGATGGAGTGAGGGACAACATGGTTGCACACCTCGTCTCGCTCAGACAACGTTCCGCCAGTATTTCCCAGTGATGACCAAAGCCAACAGCTGGATGAGAAGGCCGTTCAGCATGGAAGCCTTTGAACTGCCAAAGGACTTAACTGTGGCTGAGCAGGAGAGTTTAATAGAGTTGTCTTGTGACGAAACACCGAAGCCTGCTTTCAGAAAGCAGCCTTTGTTGGACTTTTGGATAAAGCAACACAGAATACCCTGCCCTGTCTGACAAAGCTGTGCGCTTTCTCCTTCCTTTTGCGACCACATATCTGTGCGAGAAAGGCTTCTCTTCACTTGCTGTCATCAAAACCAAATACAGAAGCAGGCTGTGTGTGTGTTTGAATGAAGTACAATTGCTTGCTGTGTGTGTGAGAGAGAGAGAGTGTGAGAGTGTGAGAGTGAGTGAGTGTGTTTGAATGAAATACTATACAGTTGTTATTTTGTTCATAATGTTCTCATTTGCTGAGAGAGAGAGAGAGAGAGAGAGAGAGAGAGAGAGAGAGGTACATTTGCTGAAATACAGTTCTTAATGTTCTCACTTACTGAGGTGCTGCCCCTTGCATTGTATTGTGTGTGTGAATGAAGTACAGTTGAAATACAGTTGTTAATCTTAATTTTCTCACTTGCTGTTTGAGAATGATAGTTGTTATTTGTATTGTTATTCATTGTGTTCTTAATGATCTCAAAGAGAGAGAGAGAGAGAGAGAGAGAGAGAGAGAGAGAGATTGAATGAAGTACATTTTGTGAAATACAGTTGTTCTTAATTTTCTCACTTGCTGTGTGAGAATGATAGTTATGTTCTCAATGCCCCTTGCATTGTATGATAATTGTGTGGAAGAGTTTGCTAGTTCTAGTGCTACCCCTTTGTACGTTGTGGCTGTGGCTGACAAAAGTTAACAATAAATAATGTTATTAGGAATACATTTGCCTCCTGCGTGAACTGTGCATAGCTGAATAGACTGTATTTTAACATCGGTCATATGGTGGTACTTGGAGAGCCAACTACTTTCTCAGGTGGTACTTGGTGTAAAAAGGTTGAGAACCACTGTGTTAGGTATATTAACCCTGGAAAGAGTCAGTTTGTTTACATTAGTTATATTAACCCTGGAAAGCATCAAGTTTGCTACATGTGCTGACTGTGCCAGAAGAACAACTCCCATGTGTTCCGCAGTGTCAACCTGCCTGACGGGTGAAATCAGCCAAGCTAAAGAAGCAGCTACAGCATCTCGACAGTGTTGCAAAGGAGTGGTCACTCTACAATGACATGAAGGCTGCCTGTGCCAAGACCTGTGAGGAGTTGGATCTCTCCCTTGGCCCCTCCACAGCAGCAGGGAGATCACAATGCACTACAGTTTTGATTTTGCACAGCAGGTGAGAATAAGTTCATCCGATGACAACACTGTTGATTTGGTTTACACACACACACACACACCTCAGTGATGTTGATTTTCAATGCATCTTGTCTTTTTCTTCTCTTCCCCTTTGTTCTATATCGCCTCCTCTCTTAGGTCCACTTCCCTTCTGACCCTCATCAGCCTGGGCCCATGTACTTTTTGACTCCACGCAAGTGTGGCCTTTTTGGTGTCTGCTGTGAAGGGATGCCGAAGCAAGTGAACTACCTGATCGATGAAGGGATGGCCTCAAGCAAGGGCAGCAATGCAGTCATCAACTACGTGCATCATTTCTTCAACAACTATGGAGTTGGAGAAACACACGTGGACCTTCTTTGTGACAACTGCAGTGGACAAAACAAGAACAATTTTGTGCTGTGGTACTGTGCCTGGCGCACCATGCACAAGCTTCACCTGAAGCTGGACCTCCACTTCCTGATTGCAGGCCACATCAAGTTTGCCCTCGACTGGTGCTTCGGCCTGGTCAAGCAGCGCTTCAGGAAGACCAGAGTGGACACTTTGGCTGACATCGCTGGGGTTGTGAGAGACAGCACTCCTGTGAAGCTAGTCAACATCCCACAGCTTGTCAGACTGGAGGACGGCACAGTGCTTGTTGAAAGCTACAACTGGCACCAGCATCTGAGTAGCTCAAAAAGCTCCCAAACATTAAGAGTTACCAGCACTTCAGGTAATTATCATTGTCATGTATTAGCTATTCTATTTTATGGACATGGTATGGTTGTATGTTATCTGTGGGCAATATTTGAATGTACTATCTTCCTTCTGTTCTATTACAGCCTTAATGCTGGGATGCCTGGTGTGGTTGAGGCCAGAGAACACTGTGATGCAACACCATTCAGGTTTCAGCTGCTGCGCAATGCTGATGTCCAGCCCTCCAAAGATGGTCTTCAGGAACAAGCCCCACCCGGATTGGACATGGCCAGACAGAAGTATCTTTCTGAGAAGATCAGAGAATTCTGTTATGACGAGGCTCAAGACATCACTTGCCCCCTGCCAAACAGCAGCTCAGAAGAAGGCCCCTGCCAGAGAGCAGCTCAGAAGAAGAAAAAGACTGTCCGTGTATAGCTGTTACTAGCACTCTGATTGTACTGTACATAGGCTCTCTCTCATTATCACAATGGCACACATGTATAAAAACATTGCAAATAAATGTAATTGTATTGTTGTTGCTATTTTTTGTACCTTTTACAACTTCTGCTTGCATTTTTTATCATGTAGCCTGTGACAATAAAAAAACTTGAAACTTCAACTTCATCTTATATTCATATTCATAATAGGCTTTATATTCAAAACTCGTTGAACTAATGTTAACCCAGCTAGTGGGCCCCACTGAGGCCTACTGTCGTCCGGACGATAGAAACGTCCAATTTGATTATGTTTATTTTAGGGCTGTCAAACGATTAAAATTATTAATCGCGATTAATCGCATGATTTTGTGTAGTTAATCGTGATTATCCCAAGTTTTTTATTGGCTCAAACTTGAATGATTTTTCCAAGTGAAAAGCAGTGTATTCTGTTGTAGCCATATGAATGGAAAATATAAGCAGCATCCAAATGTATTTTTTTATTACAATAACAAAATCCAATATAAAACCCAAAATATTTGTAGCCACTGCCAGGGCAATAACATTTTCATAGTTTTATCTAGTTAATTCCGGGGGTGCTCCGAATCAGAACCGCAAATTAACGGATCCCCCCCCCATCAGAACCGCGAATTAACGGATCCCCCCGCCCCCCCCCAGAGACGCTGACTCGGAGCCCGTCGCGCGCCTCACGGGAGCGTCATTGCGCATCCTTGGCGCAATATCTGTGATGTCCACCAATGTCCTAAACAACAACACGTCCTTGCTTGAAGTACTTCGGTGATAAACGAATCAAAAGGTCAAACTATGTAATTGCGTTAATGGCATCAAAAAAATTTGTGGCGTTAACGCATTAATAACACGTTAACTTTGACAGCCCTAGTTTATTTACATTCATCTTCCCAACTACGGGGGCTCTACAGTTTCAGACAGAACGGCCAGTAAAAAATTGGGTTGCTGGAGTAATGGTCTGTTGGTAGAATCATGGTTTGTCATTTTGGAACTATTCATAGAATAATACATGGGGATTGTGCATAACCATATCGATTAGAATTATGAATGCTGCCTTTAGTGAATTGAATGTATTACTTTTTAGTAAGCTTACTAGCCGACATTGTCATTGAAAAGCCCATCAGACCACCACTGACAGATAATGACAGCTAGTCCAGTGGGGGAGTGGTTGGGGGTGGGGTTAACCAGCTATCGTTCCCACCCATTACCTGGCTGTGAGAGGTGTGAACAGCTCTGAATCTTTAAAGCTGTTTTTCTCTGCTTAGTGATTTTAGGTGTATACAATATTCACAGAAGCATATCTTCTTCAAATATTTGCAGATTTCAAAGCATGGCACATCATTTGAAAGCTTACACTTTCATAATCTGTAAAAAACTGAAAAATGACCGTGGCAGACATCAGGACCAAACCTCCAGTTGGGGTCACATATAATCAATTCAAGGTCCACACCAGGATTCAATGAAATATCACTTTTATAGACTGTAATGGGGAGGGAAAGTTTAGGGTTAATAGCAGTCCCAATTCCGTAATCCAATCGAAGGGTCTTAGTCCGTAAACAGGGGTTATCACCCCAGGATGAAGTCTCATACAGATCAGGGCGAGGCAGGCGGGAGGGTAGTCAGGCAGGCGACACAAGCCCAAACCCGTCATACACAAGACGGGTTCTCATACGTTCCAAAGGCACACATCCACTTATTGTACTTCAACAGAACTCCCACGGCGTCTTTGTCTCCACTCTTCCTCCTCCTCCTCCTCCTCCTCCTACTCCTCCTCCTACTTCTCCTCCTCCTCTTTCTCATCCACGTCCACTACTTCTTCCTCTTCCACTTCCAACACTTCCACCTCGACCTCCACTTCCCAGGTCCTCTCATATTCATGTCCTGACTGCAGGGCGTTGATTGGCTGCCGCCGAGTACCTTTAACAAGGCTCCCTCTACGGGCCGAAGTGGGAATGTCGGTCTAGGCGGCTGTGTCTCCCTGGCTCCCTCTGGGGGCTGAAGTGGGAATGCCGGGACCGCATAATGCTTCCATAGCTCTCCTATTATGCTCCTCGGTGGCCGGCTGCCACAGTATATTAACCCTGGAAAGCATCAAGTTTGTTTACATTAGGTATATTAACCCTGGAAAGCATCACGTTTGCTTACGTTGGGTATATTGACCCTGGAAAGCATCACGTTTGCTTACGTTGGGTATATTAACCCTGGAAAGCATCACGTTTGCTTAGGTTCGATATATTAAAGCTGGAAAGCATCAAGTTTGTTTACGTTAGGTATATTAAACCTGGAACGAATCAGCCTGTTTAAATTAGGTATATTAAACCTGGAAAGCATCAAGTTTGTTTACGTTATCTTTATTAAACCTGGAAAGAATCAGCTTGTTTAGATTAGGTATATTAACCCTGGAAAGAAGCAAGTTTGTTTACGTTAGGTATGTTAACCCTGGAAAGAGTTGGTTGTGGACCTTGATTTTATTCATTTCAGTCCCGTGCACACTCTACCCCAGCTTGAGTGTGTCACATATGGTGGAGAATGCGGGCAACATATTCGGACTGAAATTAATAAATTGACCAACGCAACGCAACGCGATGGAATCAGCTGATTTAAAAGCACTGGTGGCCCAGCTCGTTATCAGCAATCAACAGCTGGTAGCCCATAACCACGAGCAGCAGGCTTGTGACGAACAGGCTATGCAAGCGCAGCGCCACAGCGCTGAAGAGCAGCGCAAACAGCATGCGCAGGCGATGGAGATCCAAGCATATAATACGGAGCTCCTGAGGGTCGGAGTTAAGGAGCGACGCGAAGCACAGGAGGAGCGTATATTTACCGACAGGGTGCGCCGGGCGAACCCAGCCCGATTTTTGCCAAAGCAGACTCCGTCTGACGATATCGAGACTTTTCTGCTGACGTTTGAGCGAACCGCAGAAAGAGAAGAGTGGCCTGCAGACCAATGGGTGGGGCTTATTGCGCCCTTTTTGGCGGGCATAGCTCAGACCACCTATCAGGATATAGCCACCGACCCCAGGGTTTCGTATACAGCGCTAAAAAGTGAAATCATGAAACGCTATGGGTTTAACTTGATTACTAGAGCCCAGCGCTATCATGAATGGGGGTTTGATCAGGCGGCATCACCCCGAGCTCAAATGCACAAGCTAGTGAGATTGACCAATGCCTGGCTGACCTCCGAGCCAAAGTCTCTTGCCCTCATTGAATGGATAATAATGGACAGGTATATGAGAGCCCTCCCATACGAGGCGAAAAGACTGGCCTGCCAGAATAACCCCCAGAGTGTGGACCAGCTGGTGGAGCTGCTGGAGGGCTATCAGGCCGCACAGGGTGTGCTGCGCAGCGGAAGGCTTAACAAACCAGAGGCCACTACCCGCCCCAAGGAGCGCCAGCGGCAGGAGGAGCCTGTCCACCCACTAAACCCTGAGACTAGAAGGCCAGCGGCCGAAATCCCGCAGCGACGGCCCCTTGTCAACTCGGACCGCCGGAGGTGCTTTGAGTGTGGAGAGGCTGGACACATCGCCTGGAACTGCCCTCAGATGGGAAATTTGCACATGTCCACTGCTTCCGGCGAGAACCCCACCGGACGACCATGCGGGCTGATGACCACCTGCTGGGCTGAGGAGGGATACTCCTCCCCCTCAACTCCTGTCACCGCAAATGGACACAACACCACGGCGCTCCTGGATTCAGGGAGCATGGTGATGTTGGTCCGTCCAGAGTTCACCCAGCTGCCACACCTGGAAGGCACCCTGGGGGTAATGTGTATTCATGGTGAGACTCGCCAGTACCCCACAACCATGCTACATCTCCGGACCACCAAGGGTAGATACTCCGGCCCCGCTGGGGTCGTACCCGACCTACCTGTCCCGGTACTTATTGGTCGGGACCTACCCCTTTTCCATCCTTTATGGTTTCACCTGGCTACAGGGAGCCAGTGAACACCCCGAGGACCCATCTCACCGCCACATCCCAGGCAGCGCCACTTGCCGCCCCGCCTCTGTGGGTTCCAGGACATAGACCCACAAGGATCCACTGAACCACTCTCCAAGGGGGAATCCAGGAGGGAGAACCCCCACAGGGCGGGGAGGAAGACAACCTAGGTGACATGTTCCCCCTCGACCCTGCAGCCGATGTACCTCCTCTGGCAGAGCCCCTAGCAGGGAGATTCGGGTCTGCCCAGCTCGAGGACGTCAACCTCACCAGTGCCCTGCAGCAGGTATACGTGGTCAACGGGCAGCTCATCCAGGGGGTAAGACAAATGATCTATCCCCACTTTGCCAAAAAAAAAGGCACTACTGTACCAAGTTATACAAAAAGTAGGGATAATGCATGAGTTGCTGTTAGTACCCCGCCCTTTTATGCCCTCTATGCTCCGCCTAGCCCACTCTCACCTGTTCGGGGGCATCTTGGGGTAGAGAAGACGCTAGAGCGGATCAAGGTGAGGTTCTACTGGCCCGGGTCAAAAAGACGGTAGAGGACTTTTGGCTTTGGCTTCCAAAGGCATTGCACGGGAGCTGATGACGTTTTTGCGGGTGGGCATACCCGAGGAGATCCTGACAGACCAAGGTACCCCGTTCATGTCCCGCATAATGAAGGATTTATGTAAACTGTTGAATATCACTGAACTCAGAACTTCAGTATACCACCCTCAGACAGACGGTCTGGTAGAACGATTTAACCAGACGCTAAAACAGATGTTGAGGAAGGTCATAACAACCGATGGAAAGAATTGGGATCAGCTGTTACCATACCTGTTGTTCTCCATCCGGGAGGTGCCCCAAGCTTACACAGGATTTTCCCCATTTGAACTGCTATACGGGAGACAACCCCAAGGACTCCTGGACCTGGCCAAGGAGGCCTGGGAACAGCAGCCCTCACCCCATCGAACCCTGGTGGACCACGTGGAGGAGATGCAGGAGAGGATGGCCGTACTATGGCCTATGGTACGAGAACACATGGCGGCCGCCCAAGCCCGCGTATATAACAGGAGCGCACAGCCCCGAGTATTCGGCCCCGGAGACCGAGTATTGGTACTGGTACCCACGTCCGAGTGCAAATTCCTGACCAAATGGCACGGGCCCTACGAGGTCATTGAAAAAATGGGAGAGGTTAACTACCACATCAGTCAACCCGGGCGACGACCACCTGAGCCGTCAAAATGGCTGCCCACTGCTCCTGGCTGCCCCTGGAGGGGCAGCAGGATGGGTCAAATGCAGAGGACAAATTTCCACGGGCCACCCTCCCTGCATGCGCGCGTGTGTGTTTGGCGTCCGCCACTTCCCGCTGTGTGTTGTGTGACCAATACACGTGTGTGGATTAATAAAGATCTTCTTCTTAAAAAAAAAAAAGATATATCATACCAATCTTCTGAAAAAATAGGTAGCCCGGGATGCGGTGTGTGCTCTTTCTCTTCCCCAGGGTCCGGCCAAAACCTAGCCAGTCGAGGTACCAATGGGCGAACAACTGGCCGAGAGGCAGCGCCAGGACCTCAGAACTGATAGACCGTCACAGGGATGTGTTCTCTCCGGACTCCGGCCACACGGACCTAGTCCAGCACCACATCATCACCGAGCCCGGAAAGAAGGTAAAACTGAGACCTTACCGGATCCCTGAAGCAAGGAGAGAAGCCATCCGCCAAGAGGTAAAAACTATGCTAGAGAATGGAATAATAGAGGAGTCGCATAGCGAGTGGTGCAGCCCCATTGTGCTGGTCTCCAAACCAGATGGAACCATCCGGTTTTGTAATGACTTTCGTAAGCTGAATGAAATTTCCAGATTCGATGCCTACCCCATGCCACGAGTGGACGAGCTGATTGAACGGCTTGGAAAAGCCTGTTACATTTCGACCCTGGACCTGACAAAAGGGTATTGGCAAGTTCCCCTAGCACCCGCGGCCAGAGAGAAGACGGCCTTTGCTACGCCCGATGGCCTGTTCCAATATCGCATGCTCCCGTTCGGCCTCCACGGAGCCCCGCCCACCTTCCAGAGGTTGATGGACCGGGTCCTCCGGCCCCACCATGAGTGTGCAGCAGCATACCTGGATGACATAGTGGTACATGGGGATGAATGGGGGACCCATCTCAAACAGGTTACCGCCGTGCTGAGGGCCCTACGAGGGGCGGGGCTGACAGCCAACCCCAAGAATTGTCGCCTCGGCCTCCTGGACGCCGACTACTTGGGATACACGATTGGTCGTGGATGCGTCAAACCCCAGGCAGGCAAGGTCGAGGCGATCCGAGACGGCCCCGCCCCCAAACCAAGAAACAGGTACGGACGTTTGTGGGGCTCTCCAGCTATTACCGTCGCTTTGTCCCCCATTTTTCCTCCCTCTCAGCCCCCCTCACAGACCTCACCAAGAGCCGGCTGCCCGACCGGATCCGGTGGACTGAGGAGACGGAGAAGGCCTTCCAGGGGCTAAAGGAAGCACTCTGTTCAGGGCCAGTGTTGGTGACCCCGGACTTCACAAAGCCTCTCGTCGTCCAAACCGATGCATCAGAAGCAGGGGTGGGTGCCGTCCTGTCGCAACTCCAGGGGGGTGAGGAACATCCATCATCATCATTACATATATATATTACATATATCAGTCGGAAACTACTACCTAGAGAAAAAAAAAATTCGACGATAGAAAAGGAATGTCTGGCAATCAAATGGGCACTAGAAGAGCTAAAGTACTACCTGTTAGGACGGCATTTCACCCTTGTCACGGACCACGCCCCTCTAGTTTGGATGTTGAGAAACAAAGAGACCAATGCCAGGGTCACCCGCTGGTTCCTGTCCCTGCAACCCTACACTTTCTCCATGGTCCACCGGTCCGGGGCTGCGCATGGAAACGCGGACGCCATGTCCAGAAGAGACGCCCTAGGGGGCTGGGCCGCACCTCCCTCCAGGTCGGAGCTGAGGGGGAGGGTGTGTGACAGCCGGCAGAGGCACAAGAGAGGAGAGGTGAGGAATCACAGATATGTGCCCTTCCCGGTATTAACGCTCATGCCCAAATATGGAGGTCCGGTGACGTCATCCCAATCACGGGGATGCGGAGCACCTGTACCTCGTCGATGGAGCCCAGCGGGAGACAAGCGACGCGTTAATTGAGGGGGGGGGGGCGGGGAGTAGGTTCCTCAATTTGGTGTAGAGGTTATGTGGAGTGTGTACAGTTGGTAGTGGTTGCCTCACCTTGGCCTGGCAGATTAGTCTGGGCATCAATCACCACCACCACATTCACCACCTGCTCTGTCTACAAACATTCTACAAACTCTGCAATGAGCCAGTTGATCATCAACATGTGTCCTTAGAGGAGCCCTTAGAGGAGTTTGTAGCAGACAACTGACAACTGCTACAGTCTCAAAAGCGGAAAGCATGGAACAGGCACTGCACTGGCAGGGTGGGTGTATTGCTGAGGATCCAAGAAAGTTCAATGTCGAGTGAGACGTTGTTTGAATGTTGTTTGAATGCTCGCTAACTCCAGTATTGGAGCTTCGGCCTGACGGCCTGTTCTGAACAGGCACGTTCCAAACAGGCACGTTCCAAACAGGCACGTTCCAAACAGGCACGTTTCGAGTGGGCACTGCAATATGTAACTATAACTAGAGGAGTCTCTGTGAATGTATGCATGTCTGTTCTTTGATTTTCTGCACAACTGTTCATCCGATCGACTTCAGACTTGGCAGGTATATTGCTGAGCGAGGAGGACCCAAGGAAGTGCAGTGTCGAGTGTGAAGTTCGTTTGGTTGAAGTAGTTCTCCAACCAAATACCGGAGGACAAGCAATCGTCCTGTTCAGAACAGGCACATGACTGAGGCAAATGATAGTAAACCATTATTAGTAGCTGTTATTGATCCAATAGCACAAAGCTGGAGTTCATCATTACCTGATGATATTCAGCAGTTGTTGTCTCACAGCAAAGATGGGCAGGTACTGCCTCTGCTCCAGCAGGGTCTTCTTCTTAGCAAACTCGCTGCTCGCCTCACTTTTGTCCTTCATGTGATCCGTACATTTCTGCTCGGCCCTGCAAGGACACAACAGAGACAAGGGCAAAGGCATTGAGAAGCATGATGTGTGTTGACCGCCATCCAAGCTGCTACACTTATACAAATACAAATCCAAGAAAAAGTATGCATGGCCATACGAGTTCTGACTCACCTGTAGTCTACCTTGCCATCCACTCCGACTGGCTTGCCAGCGGTGCCGTCACTCTCCTCAGTCTTCTTGAGGCCCATGATGTCTCCCAGCTTGGTCCCAGCCAGCTCCCAGTGCTTATGCTGCGCCTGCAGACCAAAACACACATTTACACCTTGGGTTTCACCAGGGCTGTGAAACATTAGACACTCACAAAGACTCTCACATTCAACTCAATGCAGTGCATTTCATCTCCAAATGTTCACAATGACTGTGATGCGGTGCCTGGGTAGTAAGGTGAGACGGAAAGGTATTTTGTTCACACAGTCAACTTTCAGATGACATTTGTTCAACTTTAACAGCACTGTTTAAGAGCATTTCCTCTTACGGTAATACAATTTAAAAAGCTGCCTAGTGGCTTATTTAATGATATGTGCATATGAATTAAATGCACATTGTATCCAAACCGCTGTACTTCCATAGTTTATGTACTAGCCGTAATAGTTAGTTTGTCTGTCTTGCCTTTTTGCGTTCCTTCTGCTCAGATATGGCGTCCTTTACAGGGATTACCGGCTCTGGCTGAAACACACAGGTAAGTAAGTAAGTAACACACACATAAGTTCGCATTTTGAAGACAGCTAAGTCATCATTGTCAATGACATGCCAGAACAATCTTCTGAAACCATATATTTCAATTCCATTTTGGTGTTTCACTCTACTTACAACTTTTCTATACAGAATATAGACTAGAGAAAAGAAAGGCTTTTCCTTTATATATTATATTATTTATATACATACACTATAATGCCTGCAGTACAATGCAGGCACATATTACCCAATCCTCTTGTCATTTATGAATGTTGCATATTGAATGAATGCAGGGCTCAAGTCTGCAACCAAAATGGTTGCATTTGTGGCCATTTCTGATGTGGATACAAGCTCTTTAAAAGGTCGCATTGGTGCCAGTCAAAAGAAACCAACAACATTTAGAACAATTTTATTTGTATTCTCTGGTTGATTTCTGTGATTAATAAAAAAAAGAGCTGCACTATAAACACAAGCTTACCTGCTTGGTGAATACTATCCGTCCATCCAAGAAGGGGGGGACCAGGTTGTGGACAAGCAAGTGAACCTTGGCGGCATTGTCTTCCTCAAAGTCTTCATCCACCTTCAGTCTCTGCACCATCCCGCTGGTCAGCATGCGGTTCGTCTCCCATCGCTCGTTATCCTGACGGGGTGGACAAAGAGATTCAAATTATACTTTATTGTCATTAAACAAGTACAACAAAATGTGATTGAAGCCATCACTAGGTGCACTAGGAATAGTGGGCATTCACAGTGCAGGTGCACACTCCAGGTCTACCCCTGGCAGGAGAATTACTGGTCCTACTTTACCATTTTGTGTAGTATTTAAACTTGATGTGTGTAGAGGCTGCTTTGTCACACAGAGACATTGCTACAGACGTTACAATAGGGTTTAATGGGTGTTTTTCTTCAACTTGCTGTTGCAACAACTAGGGTTCCACGATCAAAATCCAACTCTGATCCAGACTGCGAAGTTATCTACATGGCATTCATGCCCCCTCTACATCCATACATCTCTAAAGGCTGCTTCTTAGATTTCAGAATAAGAGGTATCCTTACATTAATAGAATATTCCATTGTACATTGGCTGAATATTGCACATTGGCTGACCCTTGTACGTGTCTCTAGCATAGCCGTCTGAAGGAACGGGCTCAAGGACGTAGGCAGAACCGTCTTAGCAGCTAGCAGGCTGGCCGGGGCCCCGGGAAACAGACATGGCAACGAAAGCCATCAACCAATTTGATCTCTTCTGGCAGGGATTTACTTCAGCTGATTCACTCATTTTCTGTGAGCAGAAGGGATTTGTGTGTGTATTTACTTGTGCAAGTGTGTGTGCGTGTGCGTGTGTGTGTGTGTGTGTGTGTGTGTGTACAGAAGTATATGTTCAACATTGAAAGACTGCATATCTTCCTTCATATTGTTTGATGTATTTTGAAATATGGCATGAGTTGTTTGAGTATAATGTTGATTATATTTGTCGTTTTCATGTTTTTGCTGCCTTACTTTCCTCTATGCCGTTAGCACGACAAGCCCTAGTGTGTCCCGAGTGTTTCTGTTGTCCAATTGGAGAGTGCTAGGTGACCTTAGCTGCTGCGTGAGGCAGTGAAGTGAATAAACCCTTGGATGATGGTGAGCAGGGGAGGGGATGCTACACAGAGCCTCCCCTAACCAGAGTCATTTACAACCTATTACAAAACATCAATATATTGATTGTGGCGAGTGTCTCAGTGTACTGCTCTGTAAACACAAGGTTGGTTTGCCGCTCGCTGCATCGTATCTGCTTGAATCTTATCACGATTGGGATCTTTTCATTCTTCAATTGAGGTAATCACGGTCGGAATTCAGCCTCTGAGTCCGAGATGTGTTGCTGTTTAGTTGAGAAGTGGCCGAGTTTTCTCCATATTTAACGTTCTTACAGAAGAATGCTGTTATGGTTCAAATAATTTTTTCTTTTCTTTTCGTTTTCTATAACAACCATTTACACGCTCTTTCATTAGTTTGCCTTTATATGTGAAGGCCAGGGTTAGTAGTACTTTTTAAAGTAATGTGCTGTTCAGGTCACATAACGTGCACTATGTTGGCAGTAATTGAATTTGATAACAATCTCTTCACAAACAAGTCTGACATCCTATTTCCCTGTGTCCATAGGCCAAATAAAATCCCAATAGCATCAGCGTGATGATGATGATGCTGATGCACTCGGTGGCTCTGTACCTTGGTGAAAAGACCGTCCTTCCACCACCACCACATTCACATTTCATGGCCATGCCGTTGGTGCCTGCGTCCCTATTGGTGTGCCTGGACCCATGGAAGGTCCATTTGTCCTCCCTGGAGGGGGAAGGGCTTCCCATCCGTGGCCTCTGACTGACACCTGCCCACACACCTCCATGTGCCACTCAAACCCACCCTCCAGCCACTCCTACAAATTGAATTAGTTTCCATCTAAATTTGTTTCAACCCATAATTGTTTTTAACCCCAGAGGAAACAAAGAAGAAATGAGTCTGATCTACCGAGCCAACCACAACCCGTTCATCTGTTAAAGTTCCTCCCTCAATTACCATCTGAAATTAATCTCCTTAATCCCTATTTGATCTCTTTCATGCATAAAAGTTGATCTTTCATCAGCCCACCCATGTGCTTTAAAACCGTCTCCATGGAGTTAATACGATGCCATGTGACCACCGCCAAACTCGGTGGTATTTGCACCTCCAGCAGGTGTGTCAGATCACCTCTCTGATACAGGAGAATGTAGGCAGGTCTGCAGGAGCGTGTGGTAGAGCACCATCTATCGGGGAGAGCAATGCCCCCAGTTGTTAGCCCCTGTAGGTGTTGTCCACACTGTCTGTGTGTTTAACATGTGGATTCACAGTAGCTTCATGAAGTGTACATGTCGGTGCTTCGTACACATTTCTCCTGCATGTTTGATAACTGTTGCATACGTGGACGACAGCACCGCCTTGATAGCATAGTGTACGGATATTAATTAATCCCATCTTTTGCATTTGAATGAATGGATGAATGAAACCAAATTTAGATGTTCTTGCCAGATCAAGTCAATATAGGCTGAACTCCATTCTGCCCCTTACACACACTCACATGTAGTCAGTGCCAACTCTACTGCTAAACATGTTTTCCTGTCTTTATTATTTTTTTGTACTGTTTCTAGAATGTACCTAAATGTATGGAGGACATTTAGCCTTACCCATCTAAAATCCCCATCATCAGCAGTTGCGTTTTGAGCAGCTAATGGCCTGGAAGCCCTGGAGCAGCCATGAGGTCTCAATCCCTCAACCCTGGAGTGTGCTGTAGCGGTGCGGAGGAAGAGCATTTACTGTTATCTACATTATTAGCAGCGGCCATCAGTGTAATACAGACGGAGCTGTAACAGCTGCAGTCACTACTTTACACAGAGTTCTGGTCATTAATGTGAAGCACAGAAGCCCTTCAGAAAGAGAGGTTTGACCCGCGGAGGTCACACTGTATACTAATTGTTGCGCTGCAGGCGTTGGTATGGTTCTGTCTTTAATGTGAGAGATGGGGAATGTATAGCGGCGTGATGCCTGTGTGCTGCTGAAGCTGATGAGATGATGGGATGTCTCTTCTGAGCCAAGACCTGGATGTAGAAATCACGGTATAATGAACAATGCAATGCTAACATAAACATATGAACAATAGACAACAAACTTCTCAACCTCATGTAGTAGAGGTCGAAAAGCAACTTGTTTGGGGCCTTGTTTGCACACACACTGTGGAGTGTGTGTGTGTGTGTGTGTGTTTGGTGGCTGGTTAAAACAATGTCGCCTGTTCCGAGTCAGAGTGTGGGGCTGGGTGAGGCTGCACACCTGGGATGCACGGACTTATCAATGCACACGGGTTAAAGCAGCCATCAGCACACACACTCTGTACCACCTGCGCTGTCTACACACAACTATAAACTCTGCAATAAACCACTTTATTCAACATCTACCCGTGTCCTGTTTGCTGGGAGAGACCCTGAAACGCCACACCCATCATTTTGAAACCCTGAAACGCCAACACAAAGGAAAAATATGAAATACAACAATATAATATATCAGACCCATAGCAATTATTATTGTCCTCTCTATACAATGTATACAAATGAACAAATCTTAGGAAGCACATGTTTTAAGTATGTGTGTGTGTGTGTGTGTGTGTGCGTACTGATTCCTGCTTCAGGGTGGGGGGCGGGACTGTGGTTCATCCTGAAGGTCTGGCAGTGGGCTGCTTAGCGACGTCAGAGCAACGTGGAGACGCCAGCGCGTGTCTCCATTAATTGCTTTATTGAAGCGTCGTTTGTCATTTTGCGTCAGCAAACACTGGGAGAAAATGAAGTGCAAGCAGCTGCCCCCGCCTCATAACCAGAATTACCAAAAAAAAAGTAATTATACGCTGCGGACAATGGGCTGTCGGCTTTTTATGTTGGTAAGTAATTGGTGTTGGTGGTGCAGCCACATGAGAGGAAGGCCGCTAACGTGACGCACTGCGGCGGAGTGAGAAGGACGGGATGAGAGAGCGTGAGATAGACTGATGTTACAGATCCCAGCACCACGATATCATCCACGTGTGTTTCTTGCATGTATGTGAATGCTGCTGTGCCTTCTTGTATTCCCCTCAGTGATCTACTTTTATTCTTCATCGTGTTTGCGTGTGCATGTGTGTGTGTGAGTGTGTGTCTACAGGTACACTTTCCGGATCAGCCGATGAATGCTGGTCGACGATGATCAGACAGGGAGCTCACTGGTGTTGCTAGGCGATCGCAGAGGGGATTAGGTTGGGTGTGAGGGTGGGGGGGGGTGTATACAGCTGCAATGCATTCTGGGGCCGACTCCAGTCAGACTCATCTCAGCCACGCTCCCCCTACACAACACACATATACTTGTGCGCCCCCACACAGAGTCACACACACACACACACACACATCACTTTAATTGCCTTTTCTTCTTTCATTACTTTTATTGCCTCTCCTCTGCATTGCATGCTCCCCAGGCTGGAGGAAAGGTCATTGTGGCGGTGGTGGTGGTGGGCTCCTCCTGACTGGCGGGATATGGCTCAGGGGCTGCAGGACAGACGGCCACCGGGACACGACTCTCCTCTGATAGGCCGGGGACCCGCATTTTTCTGATGGCATCCATTATTGATTTTTACTGACCAATCACACCTCTCGTTTCTAATTTACTGGCTTTAAATACATAAACTCACAAAACACTGCAATTTATTTCCTTGAGATACGTAAAATGCTGTTACGTTACAGCATTTAAACCAGATAATGCCAATGGACTGCCTTTGTATTGGTTCTGCTGAAGCCAAAAGTACAAAAGGAAATGGGCTCCATGCATACAAGACATTTTACACCGCTTAGATCAGAGATGTTGACACATGCCAACCCCACAGAAGACATTGAATGAAGGGTACTGCATGGTTGGCATCTCCCCTAAGCCATGAAACTGAGACAGCCTGAGACAGCCATCATTTTTGCTGTCCTCAAACTTCAACATAGACACAAACAGCACAAACAGCTGAAGCCAGTGAGCTATAGACTCTTGATCCTATAGCACACAAAAAAAATCAACTACAAAAACAAATAGAATACCCTGGAATATACAAACAATCACAAGCACAGTACTCTTTCAATCCGGATATGTCGCTGGTTTTCTCCCCATGATTAGCTTGTACTTTATATATTCTTACTTACTTACTTTCACGCTTTCTCTCTTTCCATATGATCCCTTTCTTGTCTTAAGGTGATGCTAATGTAGCCGTCGTCATCACCTGATTTCAACCAATCAGTCAACCAGTGCAAGTATCAGACAGCCTACTGCTCGACACGATGCCCACTCTCCAATGTTTCTGCCCGGCGGTACGAGTCCGACCAGCCGTCTCTCACCGTAGTGTTCAGGTGGACACCAGGAGGTCGGATGCACACGGCAACACTTTTAAATGCAACAGTCTGAGAAGTATTGTGCATTGACAGAGATAATAACTGAATCTTTATTCATGTAGCACCTTTTTAAAGGTCTTACAACATGCTCAACAGAGTGCAGCAGCAATAGCAGGGCATTGCATACACAGGAAAGAAGAAGAAGAAGAAGAAGAAGAACTTTATTAATCCACACCTTTTATGGTCACACAAACACAGCATGCTTGAAGTGGTGGCCGCCAAACACACACACATGCAGGGAGGGTGGCCCGTGGAAATTCAGTCTCTGCTTTTCACCCATCCTGAGTTATGCTGCCCCTCCAGGGGCAGCCAGGAGCAGTGGGCAGCCGTTCTCGACAGCGCCCGGGGACCATCAGCTCCAGATCTTTCGTCCATGTCTTGGTCAGGGACTGGACAGGAGAAGCGATTCTTCGCATGTTTTTAATTGGGGTTCTGACTCCGTAAGGAGACCCCGAGGAGCACGGGGAGAACATGCAAACTCCACACAGAAAGGCCGGGAGATAACCCACCTGGGCACCCCGAGTCAACAGCGCCCCAGGTGGGAATCGATCCCAGGACCTTCTTGCTGTGAGGCAGCAGTGCAGTTAGGAGTAACCGTGTAGTTGGTACACAAAGGCAGATTTTCCAAGTTCAGAATAAACCTGCAGGACTTTAAGCATAAGGCAGCTAGTAGAGTGAGTTTGGTTGGGTCCTGTGGTCCATGACAATCTAACCAACCCCCAGGTACATGTCTGTGTCAGCTTCAATACCCAGGAAGAGGTTCAGTCTCACATTGAAGCACAACAAATGAAATCTCACTCAAACACTAATAGCATAGAACATCATACAGTAATTGCATTACAACCAATGTATCTATCTATCCCCTGCTACTAAAATGACATGACATAAACGGTGGAAATCACATGAAATAAACTGTTAAAGTCCATGTTTGTGTGTTCTTCATTGTGTTGTCATGGTGACCAACACGATTTTCTATGTTCTAAGAAATCCTACAAGAAAGAAAAAGTGATAATTTCTACATACTAAATACTAAAGTATTTATGAATATATTTCCTTCAGTGTCCTCATCAAAGTGTGTTTGCATTACCAGCCATTAATCCTCGGCCTGCCAGAAATGTCCATTGGTCACTCTTGTCCTCACTTTGACTTACGGTTCAGTTTGACGGGTGTCAAACATCATTTTAGTTCTATTCTATTTTATTTGGGCCACAGACGTTCCCCCATGTACCTCCCACACACACTCACACACACACACAACACACATTGGAGCTGTGTGTGTGTGTGTGTGTGCAGGTCATCAAATTGAGGTCGGGAGACTCGAAGCTCCCAGACTTCCCTACACTTAATTTACAAAGAGTAGAAGTGCAAACTGTTTTATTCAATGATGACTTCATGCAAATTTGCAAAGTTATCCTGTTGAAAGGTTAGACCCCCTGTTCTGGTTGGTGCGTCTTCATTAATGGAGTCAGTGTCCTTCCACAGGTAGCCTGTATAGAGAGAGCTTCAGCAGCACGTGATGCGTCCACCAACACATACAAACTAAGATGTCACTCTGCCCACACCAGGACTACAGGGACTCTCTCGGGACAGAACACAGAGCTTCATAACGGCTTTTCTATGTTCTCGCTGCCTTGCTCCAGAGACTGGGTCACGGAGGTGTGTGTGTGTGTGTGTGTGTGTGTGTGTGTGTGTGTGTGTGTGTGTGTGTGTATGTGTGTGGTTTCAGTTGGAACTTTTTTTTTTCTTTTTTTCAAAGGGTCATCTAAAAGACAAGTCAATACAAACAATCGGGAACACGTCGGTATCCATGAAAAGTAAAACCACCCTCCATGTACTTAACATCTTGTGTTGTCTCATCCTAGATATCGTCTTATCCCAGCTATCATGCATAACCGAGCAATTATGAGTGTGCGATCTATTCAAATCTTACTGGACCGTCAGCGATATATTGTTGTTTCACTCTCTTTGGACAAACGTAGTTATTGCAAGTCGCTTTGGACAAAAGCATCTGCTAAATGTTTCTGGTCCGGCACCAGAAACCAGAAACGTCCCGATGCTCTCAGAACACACACCTGTCATGAACTATGGAAAACGTCTTGAACCGAAGACGTCTCCCCCACTGCCCACACAGGCAGACAGACAGGCAGACAGACCGGCAAGACAGACAGACAGGTGTAAGTCAAGGTTCTGTGCTGAGAGCACAGAGACATGTCACTCCGAGACATGTCACTCCCGTTACGCTGGGGATTTCTTGAAGTATCTTTTGGCAAAATTGAATATGAATTTTAGATGTGCGGCTCAGGGGACGGGGTTGTTTGTGGGGAGATGTGTTTCCTGGACGGTCCTGATTCTCCATTCCTGCCAGGGGCCAATACCCACCTTCTCCCAAGTCAGCTTAGATATGTGGTGGCCTGGCATTTTTGGCATTTGCCTCTAATACATGCCATCGGCATGTCCTGTTCAAGGGGGGAACGGGAGGTGATTGGGGAGGGGATAAGGTCTGTATGGGAAGGAAGGAGAGGGATATGAACCCAATCCAGGCCTCCAGTGTTGACCCGTGCTGAATGAGGCAGGCTCTGCCGTGGGAGCCCTCTCCCCTCTCAGCCTCCCCCTGGTTTGCTCTGAGCTTCCTCACTGGCCTCCTCTTCCTCCACCAACCCTCACTCTTGTTCGTTCCCTTTTTCTAGATTGATCAAAGCCTAGATCACATATGATAATACCACATTCTATAATCAATCTTGTTTGGCTGTAAGTCGAGTTTGCCGATATGATGCAGATGTCGTCTGGACACTGGACTAAAAGAGTGTGT
>PIJE02004479.1:19767-25541 GCA_002895965.2 Coryphaenoides rupestris | reverse complement strand
GGGGGGCGGGGGGGCGAGGAGCGGGGGGGCGGGGGCGCGCAAACGGGGCAAATAAAATCGATGGATACACAATGCAGTAGCTGAGCAAAAAATGCCAGCAAATGCCAGTGTGTGTGTGTGTGTGTGTGTGGTGTGTGTTTCGTTCGGTGGCCGGATTAAGCAGCCTCAGCCGACCCACAGGCTAATCAACCAGGGCCAGGTGAGTTCTGCTGGAACCGGCCACCAAACACACACACACACACACACACACACACACACACACACACACACACACACACACACACACACACACACACACACACGCACACACACTCACTCATCCTCTTCGCCCCCCCCCCCCCCCAATGGGGCATAAGGCCGCAACTTACCATCATCATTCATCATCCATCATTCTGAACCATGCAGTACGACATTCTTCAGACTGTATTCTCTTGACTTCCAGATGGATATAAGTCTGCTGAATGCACGCAAACACACACACACACACACACACACACACACACACACACACACACTCCACAGCCACCTTCATACAACCAGTATTACTGCCGGAAGGCCGTGGGGAGGCCAGTGGGGGGGGCAGTGGAGAGAACCTAAGTCAGCGACGCTGCTCAGGCTCCCAGTGTGTTCACTGGGAGCAAACACAAGTGAAGACTAAACATGGACGGAAAACTTGACAATGGAAAACAATACGAAGGAACACACAAAGCAACACTATTTTTTAAATAATAACACGGCGTCAATCATACTATTATTTACTGAACAACGTTTTTAATATTATTTATTTACCTGCAGTACCCTGGAATATTTGAGAGATATTGTGATATACTGTACAAATAAATGGCTTTAGCAGAAGCGTTTCATATATCGTACAACCGAATGTTGATCGACATAAAGGCAAACAAGTACTCAAGTAGATGCAGATACATATTTATATATTATACTGCACATTTATATTACAATTAACACTTTATTTGCCGCGGGATTAGCGACAAAAACATTTTAATCCGCTGTCTAGCTTGTCGACGCCATTGTTGTTAGTTTTTTTCCGATGGATTTTTTGGGGAACGCTGATCAGTCGTCATTTAATAACCGGGTCCTTTAATTAACTGAATCAAACTTGCCAATAGATCATCCGCCGAACATATCCTCTGCTTCGTGAGCGTTTTAGTACTCTGAGATATTATAGCGTTGTTGTTGTTGTTGTTCTTGTCGTAATGTGTTGTCTCGGCTCGGTCTGCGTCTGTTGGCCGACGTGTCGTTTCGTTCGTTCGGTTTTTTTTTTTGTCAGATGGCCAACGTCGGCTTCCACGGTTTTACTTTGTTCCAGCTCGTGACCACTTTGCCCGACGATAATTAAATTGGCGGCTCCCCCGTACTCCAAACTCCGGGGGGAATTTTCTGTTGAAATACAAACGGGAGCGGAGTAAACAACACCCCGGGATCAATATGCGGTGTAATTATCCTGGAAAATGTCAAGTGAACACACGTGGGGCCCCCCCGTCCAGCCTGTCCAGCCGTACGCCAAGCTGTTACAGTAGTATGGTGGGTGCGTCCACGATATATATATATATATATATATATATATACACAAGGTACACACTGCCGCCGCAAATACTGCAATACTATCACGATTCTGCACCACAAGTATGTCGTACGTATGTGTGTCTTTAGGAAGTCGGATATTTTGGAAGCACGGGGTTGGTTCGATCCCCGGGGCTCCGCCTCCGAGCTAAGTGTCGAGGTGTCCCTGAGCAAGACACCACCTAACCCTAACTGCTCCTGACGTGTTGGTTGTTACCTTGCATGGTTGACACCGCCGTCGGTGTATGAATGGGTGAATGTGAGGCAATACTGTGAAGTGCTATGAATGCAATCCATTTGACCATTTACCGTCCATTATGAAATAACAACCATGGTGGTTTGTGGGGGTTTCCATGCAGCTGCAGAGCGACCTGGACCAGGAGTACCAGGACAAGTTCCGGCGGCTGCCCGTGGAGATCCAGGAGTTTGTGCAGGACAGCGGCGGGAAGGGGGCCAAGCTGCGCGGCGGCGGCGGCGGCGGCGGCGGCGAGGACCCCGGCGGCGGCGGCGAGAGCGGCAGCAGCAGCAGCGTCTCCGTGTCCGTCTCCGTGTCGACCAGCGAGCAGCGCCTCACCCGGGCGCCGCAGTCTGAGGAGGAGACGGACGACGGCTCCATGGAGCGCGTCTACGATACGCCCCTCTAGGCCGGGGGGGGGGGGGGGGGGGGGGGACTCTCTCTGTGGGACGGACGGACGGGAGGGAGGATGTCCACATCCGCTAGCGCCCGCCCCCAAAACGCCGGACGTCTGGCTTCGGATTGGGGGGCCTGACCGGGACACTTGATTGGGCGGAGACATTTTGTGACAAACACATACATGAATGAAGGGGGGCCCCACGCCACGCCACCCCACCCCTCCCCTCCCTCCCCTCACCACACCCACCTGGCCGTCGCCACCCCCCACCGCCGCCACGCCTCCAGGTTAACCGTAGGTTAACCGATTTCGAGGAGGATTAGTTGAAATCTGAGCCCTAGCTAGGTGAGTAGAGATTTGTCTCTGCACCTCCACCTCCACCCCCCCCACACCCAAACCCCACCCCTTTCCTTTGGCTGTCCTGTCCAGAAAGGGTTAAACCAACAACCATGTGTGTAAATACTTTTTTATGTCTTTGTATGTGTGTGTTGTCGTCTCTGTTTGGTACGGCCACGGGATGTGTATCAAAGCACTGACGATTTGCAGGAAATAACTTACTTGAATTATTACAGTGAGAGAGAGAGAGAGACAGAGAGAGAGAGAGAGAGAGAGAGAGAGAGAGAGAGAGTACTTTTACTTTTACTTGTTTGTTTTATTTCATGTTGTCGGTCTCGGTTGTGTTCCATCCCCGCTTTATTTTATTCTCTCATTTCCGTTTGTGTCAAGATGTGCCAACGTTTTGCCGTACGGAGAGCGTCGCATGGGATGGGATGGGAATGGGGATGGGAATGGGGATGGGAATGGGGGTGCCGGGTCTTATTATTCGATTATTATTTTTTTAATCCAACCACTACATATTCAGTAGTCAATCTGCCATCGATGTGACGATTTAGATCCCTCCCAGATAATAATTTGCACTGAAGGCTTTTTTTTACGTGACTCTCTGGCACGAGCCGCTGGTGGCTGGTGGGTCGAGTCGAGTCGTTTTTATTTTATTTTATAACATTTTGTCTTCACTGCACTAAGCCTATACGTTGCTGCTAGTTCAAGTCGATGGCGACAGTTCGTTTTTGTTGTGTGTTCTTTAATCATGATTATGCGGTTGATGTACGATATTAGCCTTTGCCAACGTCGTGTCGCATATGTCGGTTATTTCATCGTTTCCATGGATCAACTTTATTTCGGTTTTTATCGTTTGTTGTTGTTTGTTCTTTGTTGTTTTCTAGAGACGCGTGTTTGAGACGCGGCGACTCGAGTGTTTGTGCCGCGCGGGGAAGTGGAAAACAAGTGAATTTGTACAGCGTCTGCATGTCTTGAAAAAAGTGTAAATGTTACAATGGCTAACGTAGCGAGGATAGATCGATAGATAGATAGATAGATAGATAGGTATATCAACTAAATGTACATTTGTTTTAATGTATAGAAAATCCGTAACATTTAAATAGGAATGAACTGAGATGAACTGAACCTGCAAAAAGAAGAAAAACACACAAAACTAAACTAAACTAAACAAGAGGAAGAACCACGTGGGGCAGAGATCTCCCTTTAGCCGAAATAGACGTAGTTATCCCAAAGTATAATCCATCTGGGCTACACACACACAGACACACACACACACACACACACACACATATGCACCACACACACACACACACACACACACACACACACACATATGCTGTGTACTGTACATAGACAGTGTCAGACGTCCAGTGCTAGACGGTGTCTCTGTATCGGAGATCGATGGTCGAGGCGTCGACGTTGAATCGCTGTTCATACTTCACGGCGCTGTTCGTCCGTCTCAATGGAGCCGCGATATTGACGGTGTTCTGTAGTTGTACCTTCAGGTAGCGGTATAGACCGTCACTTATACACGGTATATATATATATATATATATATATATATATTTACGTAGAAATACACATTCACTGCTTCGCCCCGTTGCTGCGATGATTGGACACCAACATCGCCGCCAGATTGGATTGGAGACACATCCAGCTAGCTGCGGTTTTCCTGCGTAAAAAACACTAAAACCTTACAATTTAAAAATGTTCAACCGATTTCAGTGAGTTGTGTTTGTATTTAAGGGTTTAAAAAATATATTGCTCTATGTATTCAAGATTCAAGAAGTTTAATTGTCACATAATAATATATTATATTATCTATATTATAATGTACAAAATGTCTATATATTATATTATATTATATATATTATATATTATATCATCATAGTCCTTTTTCTTTGTCTTGGCCTCTCCAAGATCCCGGCGGGGGTCGTGGACGTACGGTCGCCGCGGCAAACGCGCCGTCTCCATCCGTACACACGTCTTTGGCTCCGCCCCTCGGTTGTGGTGGTTGTTGTTGTTGTTGTTGTTGTTGTTGTTGTGTGTAAAAAAAGAGCAGCACCAGTGTCCCCCCCCCCCACAACATCCTGTACAGAAACAACTGGACTATTATCTCCGCGCTCCCCACCCAGTCTGCCGTACAGGAAGTCTTACCACGCAGACAACACAGGAAGTGATCGCTTTCTCCACTTCCTGTCAGCGCTGCTCTGTGCCATGCTGCGGGAAAAAAAAAACCCCGACGTCTGTTGTCATTTGTTTGATTGTGAGATATTTCAACCGATTTTGATCGCTGTCAAAAAAACAAAAACGTTTCGACGAGCGACCGGACGTTTCGTTTGTGTATCGAGTAAAAAAAACAAAAAACGACAAAACTAAAACTAAAAAAAAAACGAAAACATGACTGACTGTGAGAGTCCCGTGCCTTCCAGTGGGTTTGCCTTGTTTTGATGTTGAATGTGTGCGAATGCGTCACTGTTCTAAATCGCCATTGATTATTATACGGTGTATGAAGCTGTCTGATACTGAATTGACTGTGTGCACTTTTTATTTTATTTTTTTTATATAGTATACAGTAACCACTACTGAGTTAAAGGCTTGTGATGCGTTAGAACCACAGAACGAGACAACCCAACCCAACCCAACCCAACCCAACCCAACCCCCCCCCGCCCCCAAAAAACCCCTGGTTCTGGACCACTTGATTTCAAGGAGACGTATTATTATGACAGCACCAGTTTGTGAGCGTGATTAGCAGTGGGAGTGGGAGAGTTCCACCGAGAAGAAGTATGGATGGTGGATGGTGGATGATGGATCGGGCCTACCACCAGCCTACCCAGTTGGGGGGGACCGCTTTGGAATGGCGAATCACACGCTCACGCCGGGTGGTTATATAATAATAACGTCTCCTTTAACAACCCACGTCCTGGTCCACTTGTATGTGTATGCGTTCGGAGTTGTTGTGTAAATGTATGCGTGTATGACATAAAAAAAAAAAAGGCTATAACGTGAACATGAACAGAGCATCGTGTAAAAGGGAATCTTGCCTGTAATTGAAAATAAATGTGGCGATTATTATACTTGGATTTGTGTCTGTGTGTTGTGTTGTGTTTGTGTTTTGTATTTGTTCATTTTTTGGTTGTTGTTGTTGTTGTTGTTGTGGGCGTGATGCATTTTCTGGATCACTGTTTCCGGACACTTTTTCGGCCTGGAGGAGT